>OZ020604.1:70098596-70408194 GCA_963971545.1 Philophylla caesio | reverse complement strand
GGTGCAAAAATATACAAATAATTCCTAACGCATGTGTTCGGCGCTCCGGTAATCTTCTACGCTCGTTCCAGTCCACAATCGTTCCTTGCACTCATACGTGGGCCGATCAGCAGCAAGTAGATGTCATACATACATACATATGCATATACACAATTTAAACATACAAGCCCGCATACGTCCAATTGTTTAAGGTTTCATATTATTGTTGTTTGTATGTTTTTTGTTTACCATTACGGGATTTTAATTTGTTTACCTCCTTATTGTTTATATCTTTTCGTTTTCTCATTTTCGCTAGTTTAAGCTTTAATTATGCACTCCTAATCAGTCGAACAGGCACAAACAAGAGTGTAAGTCGTGTTGTATTTTTATGTTTGTTAATAACCTAATTTTAAATATTTGTTAGGTACAGTGAAACTTCTATTAGTGGACACCTCTTCTGGGCGGGCACCTCTATTGAGCGGGCAATTTTGTTGGTCCCATTTTTTTTTAAAGAAATTCAATACAAATTGAACTCTCATAGCAGGGCACCTCTACTGTGCGGACGTGGGCACTAATTTCAATTTTTTTTTTTCAATTTTTTTTTTTCAATTTACCTCTGTTGAGAGGTCGCGAACTTCTCTTGTCAGGGCAGTAGTTCATTTTTTTATGTATGTATGTACATACATACCATAGAAATTGCGCAGCGTCTGGGTGTTGAAAATTTTAAGGCTTCAAAGGGTTGGCTAGACAAATGGAAAACCCGAAATAACATAAGCTACAAATGTTTGTCAGGTGAGAAAAGTTTAGCAATTCCAATCCGTTTTAAACGAATAAATATTTTAACTTATTTTTTTTTTAAGGAGAGGCCTCGGATGTTAATCCAAATGATGTTCGCCAATTTAAAGAAAAACTTCCATCATTACTTTTGCGCTATCAACCAGAAAACGTTTATAATGCCGATGAAACTGGTTTGTTTTTCCGTGCTTTACCCCAAAAACCATTTGCTTTCAAAGCACATAAATGCATTGGTGGTAAACTGGCAAAAGATCGTATCACAATATTACTTTGTGGGAACATGGCAGGCACTATTGAACAACCTTTGGTCATAGGCAAGTCAGCTAAACCAAGGGCTTTCAAAAACGTCAATGCAAAGGACTTACCAGTTGTATGGAAGTTTAATAAAAAGGCATGGAGGACAACAGATATTATGACGGAATGGCTTCAACAATTTGATAGAAAGATGAAGAGAGAGCACCGTAAAATTCTTCTGTTTTTGGACAATGCAACATCGCACCCAAAAAATCTTCGTTTGGATAACATCAAAGTTATTTATTTACCTCCTAACTGCACATCAATTTGCCAACCGTTGGATCAGGGTATCATTAAAAGTTTTAAATTTCATTATCGTTCGCTTATTTTAAAACATATTTTATCAAAAATTTATGGAACTGAGAGTGTATCCAATGCATCAGAATTGGCTAAATCCATAAATATTTTGGAAGCCCTTTATTTCGTCAAAACTGCTTGGAAAAACATAACCAAAGATACCGTAACAAATTGTTTTCGCCATGCTGGGTTTGTGAAATATCAACCAAATGTAGACGAAAGCGACGATGACTTGCCCTTGTCAACCTTTATGAGTTTTGATTTTGAAACAGGTGCGAACGCCGAATCTATTTTTCAAATCGGAGCAGCAGATTTGAATTCCTTTGTTGACTTCGATGATGACATTTACACCGAAAGTAATGACTTAATGAGTACTCTAATGGCTCTGAAGAGGAACAGGAAGTGGATATGAATAATGCCAACGAATTAACTATTCACACAATATTAGAAGCGCTTAAAGCTTTGCAGCCTCTCAAAGAATTTGCAACAGATGATTATTATGTTTACGAACATTTAAAAAATATTGAAACTTACTACAGTAACAAAATAATTATACAAAATAATCAAAACTTACGTCAAACTACAATGAACACCTATTTTAAAAATGTTTGAAAGAGATGTGTCAATGCATATAAATATAAATAAATGTATGTGATTATAAGCAGTGTGCTTTCGTTCTAATTTATAAATTTTATTTCAAAAAAACCTCCTTTGAGAGGGCACCTCTTATAGAAGGGCAGAAAATTCGGTCCCAGTGCTGCCCGCTCAAGGGAAGTTTCACTGTATATGTTTTCACAAATAATTATAGTCCTGATGATGATTTCAAATTGAGGTCGAAATATCGATAGTAAAATACAAAAATAAACAAACATCGAAGTTTATTTAATTTGGGGGCCTCGAGCTTGAAAAATAAAAATTGTTTAAAAATTTAAATTCAAAGGCTGATCATCGTAATACACAAACAGGTAATTTTTAATGTAAACAGGTTTAGTGTCTGTAGGTCTTAATTTTTGTTCGTAAAAATCGTTTAATGTCATTTTGTCGTCAGGCAAAGCGAATATATCTGCATATTCTAGACATAAGTCGAGTAATTTGCTAGCGTTGTGTTTCTGAATTTGTTTCTTTAAAATTTTAATAAGTTCCTTAGTCCGGTTATCGTCTTTCGTCGTATTTTTGATGGAATAAACATGATAATTTTTATTTATTTTATTTATTTAATAGAAATATAATTATAAATAATCATATTACAGTTAAAGCACTAGCAACAGAGGCTATCGGCCTAACGATATCATATTTTTGTATGTTTTTAACTTATTAATAAAAGATTTCAGTAAGAGTATGATAAAATTTACCTAGATTTGATACAATAGTCCAATTTGGTATATATACTTATAAATAGATCTTACGCTATCTAAAGAAAATTCTGTTAGAAAATCTGATGGTTTTTTGTTTTGAAATATGTTAATCCTTGCGTTTGAGTATTTCTTGCATTCGTTGAGGATGTGGGGTATGGTCAGATGACAGTTGCAATCCTGGCAAAATGGAGCGGCCGAGCCACTGAGCAGATGTTGATGTGTGATCGTCGTGTGTTGCAGGCGCAGCCTAGTAAAAATTTTGAGTTCTTCTGTAGATGATCCTGCTGGCACAGAGGACGCGATGCCGTATTTATTGATGGTTGTGTAAGGATGCTGGTATGTGGCCCAGCTTTGGGCTGATATTCTTTTTATGTAGCTTCCAACAGCTTTTCGAATGTCTGATCTGATATAGGTGGGGAAACTTATGCTCGGTGAGTTGCGTGTTTGTTTGGCTACTGCATCAGCGTATTCGTTGCCAGAGATTCCACAATGGCCAGGAATCCACATAATTTTTATTTTTGAGCTTTGCCCAATTAATTTGACACGAATCTTCTGTATGAGAGGTTCATCGTTTCTTGTATTTTGCAATGCTTGTACGGCCGACTTACTATCCGAGCAAATAACGTACTTGCCCTTGGTTGTGGTTGCATATTCTGTGGCGAGGCTTATAGCGAGAAATTCGGCAGTGTAAATAGAGCAGTGTTGGAAGAGTAATCCAGTCTTAATTGTTTTCCCACTTTCAGATACTACAGCAAACGAAATGGCGTCATTGCATTTTGAGCCGTCGGTGAAGATAAATTTCCATCCAAGTGCTGTCAGATTACTCCGGATATGTAGGAATGATTTTTTGTATACCACCGCGGGAGTGTGTTGTTTAGGGTGAGCAAGTAACGAAGTAATGAATGACGACATTGGGAGGTTGCAAGGAGGAAATTTTGGAACTGTAGTTAGTGTCGGTTTTAGAGGGATTTCGACGTCTTTGGATAACTGAGCAACTCTACAGATTGTTGAGGGCCGTCTAAGAATTCTTTTCCTCTTTAAGGCTCTTTTTATGTCATTGTTCAACATGGGGTTCTTAGATATGAAGAGCTTTGGTATAAGAAGTAAGGTATTCTGTGTGACACGTTCTTTGAGTGCAGGGAGTCCAGCTTCAGCAAGGAGATTTCTTGTAGGCGTTGTTGGAAAAGCGCGAAGACTTTTCCGCACCGCTGCGTGGTAAATTGACGAAATGCTTGCAAGTTTACTTTTGGCGCAGTTTCCGTAAATTGGTAGACCATAATCGATAACAGAGAGAATTAAGGACTTAGTAATACTTATTAACGTAGTTTGATTACAATTACTATGTTTGGAAGCAAAGTATTTTATAATGTTCAATCTTTTATGAAGCTTTTCTTTTAAATATTTGCAGTGCTCCTTAAAGCTAAGGGTTTTGTCAAACATTATTCCTAGAATTTTTAATTGAGAAACGTTTTCAATATTTTTATTTCTATAAGATAAACTAAAATTAGTACAGTTTCTTTTTTTACACATATGTAATGATTTACACTTCTCAAAAGATATATTAGCACCGGAGCTTTTAGCCCATTCTGAAATGTCATTAAGGATGTTCAAAAAAGTGTCTTTAACTTGGTTTAAATTATTATTTTTTGAGAAGATTAAAACATCGTCAGCATAAATTGTATGTTCTACTTTATAGTTGGTTATAATTTTACTAACTTCATCGAAAGCTATAATGAAAAACACCACCGATATGGGGGAGCCTTGTGCAATTCCATTAGAAAGAGGAACTCGGTCAGAATATTTGTTGTTAATTTTAATTCTAAATGTGCGGTTTGTTAGGAAACTCTTTACAAAATTAAATATATTTTTTCCAACCTTCCATTTAATTAGCTGGCGAAGAACAACATGAATGCCTATTCGATCAAATGCCTTTTCAAAGTCTAATCCAAGTGTAGTAACATGGTTACGGCTTGAAATGGCAGTTGAAAGAAAGTAATCAAAGTGCAAGAGTACATCGGATGTACTGTGCCCCGGCTTAAAAGCCACTTGGTTAGGGCTGATATGGGTTTCTCTTAACCCAAACCACATTAGTCTTTTCGCTATAATCTTCTCTAATACTTTACTCAAGCATGAAAGTAGGGAGATTGGGCGATAGCTCTGGATCTCGGCGAGAGGTTTACTGGGCTTTAGGATTGGGACTACGTCAGCGTTTTTCCAGGTTTGTGGAAATATACCTTGGTTAAAAATTTGATTGTATAGATTTAATAGCCTATTTGTGGTACCAAGGGAACCATTTTTAATTATTTGGTAAGAAATTCTGTCAAACCCCGGTGTTTTCCCTTTGGAACTTTGTAATGCCTCGTTAAGCTCTATTAGGGTAATAGGTTTTTCAATCTCTAATGCAGCAGATGAAATTGTATCAGGGCTGTATGCTTCCCTGTTTAAGGTTGTGTCCTTTGCGGAGATAAATTCTTGTTGAAAATTAAAATCGTTTGAATATTCTGACCAAGTCGAAGAGAAATATCTTGCTATTTCATTGCTACTAAGTATGGTGCCTCTATCCGTGTTCATGGCTAAAATACGACTTTGTTTTGCTGTTCCAGTTAGTACCCTTATGTTGTGCCAAATTTGCCTTGGAGACGAGGAAGGGCTAATGGAGTTGGTTATTTGCTGAAAGCAATCTCTTTTAGCTTGCTTGGAATGATACCTAAACGCTGCATTTGCCTTTTTGTAGATCATCAAGTAATTTTCGGTGCGATGTTTTTTGAATTCGGCCCAAGCCTGTTGCTTTCTGTTCCTAAGAAATGCCATGTTGGCATTCCACCAAGGCACAGATGGTCTATGAGCGAAGTTTTTAGTTTGCGGTATATTCAAGTGAGATGATGAACGAAATATCTTTTTTATGTTCGCTGCCTCTTTATTAATATTTTTAGAGACTGGAGTTTGCGAGGAAACAACATCGCAGCAAGCTTGAAACGCAGGCCAGTTTGCCTTGTCTGTGTTGAACTTTGGCACTTTTTTAATTTTTTCTTTATTAAAGTTTGACTCAATTGTGGTTATGACAGGAAAATGGTCGCTTCCGTGAAGGCTATTTAAAATCTTCCACGAGATTTTTGGCGCTAGGCTAGCAGAACAAAATGTTACATCTACATTTGTGAAACTTTGGTGAGTCGAAAAATGGGTAGGTGAGCCATCATTGATGACTAAAAGATTTGATGCTAAAAGTACGTCTTCTATTATATTTCCCCTATGGTTTTCATTTGCAGAACCCCATAATGGGCTCCATGAGTTTAAGTCACCGAGTAAAATGATTGGTGTAGAAATATTTCTCAATATTGTTAGAATTTCATTGGAGTTGAAGGTTTGATTGGGAGGGATGTACATAGATATCAAAGTGATTTTGAAACCTATATTTATTTCTATACCAATCGTTGAAATGCAAGAATTGATATTCAGCTTGGTGTGGGGAATATCTTTTTTTACGAAAACACATATACCTTGCTTATTTGTTGTATTTTGAGCAAGATTGTGGAAGTATGCCACATAGGCATGGGGGGGAGTGGGAGCGCTGTTATACGACAAGTGGGTCTCTTGCAACGATACAATGCTGGGGTTATAATCTTTTAGGAGCAGTTGTAACTCATGGAAGTTATTCCAATAGCCGTTAAGGTTCCATTGCATTATAGTGGTCATTTGACTTATAAAAGGACTTAAGAAAGGATAAACTGAAGGGTGCAAGAATTATTGGTATAGTATTTTTTAATTTATTTTTAAATGAACTATGTATATGTATAATTTTGGACAAAATTTGATGTTTTAAAGATTGTTTTTATCAATACTGGTAGTAAATTCACTTGAAAATTCATCATCTGACATTGTGGTATCGCCTGCGTTGTAGTTTTGAGTGTTGGTGTTAACCTGGTTGGTGTTGTTGTTGTGGTTTTGGAGATTAAGAGAGTAGTTAATAGTGGAGCTGAGATCTTGAGTTGACATAGTGTGGAGAAAAGACTTAATAATTGAATCGTGATCGTTGAGTGCGTTTATTGGTTCAGTGAGTATTGGTGATACCTGAGAGGGTGTTGAGTGTGAATCGAGTGTTTGAGAGTAAGTTTGGAAATGTTCTGGAGTGTATGTGATTTTGTGCGGTTGTTGGTTCGTTGTGTTGATTTCGGAAGATGTAGATTTTGGTGATGCTGATTGAGTCGTATTGTTGGACTCGGAGTGAGTTTCGGTTATTTGTAGAGACGAATCGAGTTTTTGAGAAGGGGACTGAAGTGCAGTGGATGTATTGAGTGCTTGGTTACTAGTGTTAATGATTTCGGGGGCAATTGCCATTCTGGATTGGGAGCGCATTTCGCTTTCATTAGGTTGTGAAATAACAGCAGAAAAAGATTGAGAATTTTCGGAAAAGGTCGGAGTTATGTTTTTATGGATCTTTATTGCTTCTCGCATTGTACATTTCTTTGTTACTTTAATTTTGAGTATTTCTTTTGTCTGAAGAAATGTAGGGCATTTATTAGATGAAGAGGGGTGGTCGGAAGAACAATTAGCGCAGAAGGTACGTGTGCATTTCGTTGGGGAGTGAGGTGGGAAACAACAGTTTTCACATGCCGGCGACCGCTTACAAAATTTTTGAGTGTGACCTAACAACTGACAGTTTTTACACCGCATGGGATTTGGTACGTGTTGTCTAACTTTTACCTTTCGCCAGGCGATATCAATTTTTTCGGGGAGGTGGTAAAGATCAAAAGTCAATAGCACCACTCCGGTTGGAATTTCAGTTTCTTTGTTTATTTTTTTTTGAAATTTGTAAGCGGAAACTACTCCTTGAGAACCCAGTTCGCTTATGATTTCTTCAACTGACACATTATTGAGGAAAGGTGCGTAGATTGTACCTTTATTGTGGTTGAGGTTTTCGTGGTATTTGGCTTTGACGGCACAAATACCTGGCAGATGTTTGAGTGCAAGGAATTTTTCAGCTATGATTTTATTTTTTGCCAGCAAAAGAATGTTGCCGTCGCGTAGCTCCGAAATACTTTCTATTTCTTTGCCTACTGCACGAATTGATTTGTATACTGCAAAGCAAGAGTATTGGGACAGTGGCTTTTTTTTATCAGCAGATTCTAGAACGACGAACTTGGGATCACTTTTTTTCACAGTAGGGAGTTCGGGGAAAATAAGATCAGTGTTAATAAATGTTTGTTTTTTCTTGTTTTTCCATTTCTTTTTTTTTACTCCGGCACTGTCGGCTAGCAACGCAAACCGATTTGTGCCCACAAGGGACGGCCCTGGGGCCATTTTGGCTCACAACTTCACAAAAACTTTATAGTTTAATATTTCGTTGTTTATACAAAGAGAAGAAAATCAAAATTAACTAGCAAAATAAGCACAATGAGTTTTTCAACTCGAAACTTTAGATAAGCACGAAATGCACACGGTAAGGAGATAACAACAGCTCACTTTGAGTGACAGTCAGAGACTGAAACATGATAATTAGAAAATTTATCGGTCCGAATGTTACAGTTATTTACGTTGTTTACATCATCTATGGAATTACTGGAATTAACTATGCATCTCGGCACAAAACTGTAGGTCCCTCTATTTGTGATATAATTTAAGGACGCACACCACAAATGGTAGGAGAAGCTCGGCCAAACACTGAGATATATAGTGTACATGTATTATATTATTATTATATGTACATATATAATAAGTTCTTTTGCGAGTACGTGAGATTTTGACATTCTATATTTTACTTCTTTTGCATCATTTTCAACGTTTTACATTGGATCGATTTTTTTTTTTGTATTTCATTTGGCAAAATATCTCTTCTTCCGAATATTAATTCGAATGGAGTAAATTCGTATGTGTTTGTTGTTGTGTTATGCAAAAATTTCAAATATATTAAATATACGTCCCAATCGGAATATGTTTCTTTAAAATACGCACGCAAATATTCGTTAAATAATCAATTGTACCACGGTTTCATGATGGTATGCGGTTGAAAACTTAATGAAAAATTCTGAAAAAATATTGTTTTTGAATTCCGTTCCTAGATCGGATTTAATCCAATTCATTATACCGTATGTTAACACGAAACTCTCAAAAATTGCAGATGCATTTGTTTTAGCGATTTTGTCTGGTATAGCAATCGTTAATAAATATTTGGTTAAATCGCATAGAATGGCAAGTGCAAACTTTTTACCATTATACGACTCGGGTAAAGGTCCTATTAGCAAACATTTTTTACAAATTAAGTATTGTCACGAGTCATGTTTTTCCAATAATATTTGGTACGTAGTTTGGCATAAAGTTTTTATGTTTCGGCAATGTTCTCCTGAAAGCGGGTCAGTGTGGTAAATTGTCATTCGTTTTTGTTTCTGATTGTCGTTGTCTACAGTCTCTTCTGGATCTGTCAGGATAATTTGTTAATTTTTATAATTTTGTTTCCGCTATTTATACATACAATTAATTTAAGTTCATTTCATTTTTTTTTCGAATTTTGAGAAAAAATCAAGAATTTTAGTTTATTGGTTTTTTTTTTAATTTAAATATATGGAAACTTTTAAGAAAATCAAATGTTTTAATTCATTTCGCTTTTGCACCACCACCAATTTGCACTTGCGCAATTACGTAAATTTTTATGATTTTTCATTCATTTAATATATGTATGTGAAAATTTTATTATTTATTTTCATTAACTTAAGTTATGTTAAAATTCTTTCGGCCATTTTTGTATGACCACAGGTTAAATTACTTTAAATTAATTTTTTTGGATATAAACCCCTTTGCAAACATGGGACTCCATCTGTAGGCCGCATCACTTGGTACTCGCCATCATGCGCATGCTCTTGCGTGTTACAGCTATATAGAATGGTAAGTGCGAACTTTTTTCCATTATACGACTCGGGTAAAGGTCCTATTGTATCAATAACTATAATTTCGACTGGTTTGCAAAGTGTTGGTGTAAGAACAAGATTTCTTTTAGTTTTAGGCTTAACTTTGTTTAGCAAACATTTTTTACAAATTATCCATTGTCACGAGTCACGTTTTTCCAATAATATGTTTCCGCAATGTTCTACTGAAAGCGGGTCAGTGTGGTAAATTGTCATTCGTTTTTGTTTCTGATCGTCGTTGTCTACAGTCTCTACTGGATCTGTCAGGATAATTTGTAAATTCTTTATAATTTTGTTTCCGCTATTTATACAATTAATTTGAGTTCATTTTATTTTTTTTTCGAATTTTGAGAAAAAATCAAGAATTTTAGTTCATTGGTTTTTTTTTAATTTAAAAATATGGAAACTTTTAAGAAAATCAAATGTTTTAATTCATTTCGTTTTTGCACCACCACAAATTTGCGCTTGCGCAATTACGTAAATTTTTATGATTTTTCATTCATTTAATATATGTGAAAATTTTATTATTTATTTTCATTAACTTAAGTTATGTTAAAATTCTTTCGGCCATTTTTGTATGACCACAGGTTAAATTACTTTAAATGAATTTTTTTGGATATAAACCCCTTTGCAAACATGGGACTCCATCTGTATGCCGCATCACTTGGTACTCGCCATCATGCGCATGCTCTTGCGTGTTACAGCTATAATATTTCTTGTCAACGCATAGTTAAATCATAAATTGCTGAACAATGTGCATGATTACTCGTTATCATACGATACACATAATGTTTTCCACGCTTCCCCGAAGCTGTTACCTCTATTAGGCCAATACTCTAGTGCTCTAGCTGGATGATCTTTAACATTTTAACCAATTTGGAGCCGATGAAGTGTTGCAGATTTATAAGGTGTTAATTTTGTATTACTTGAGCAGCAAAAACGTCTCGGAACTAAATTCACTCTCGACGATTTCCTCTTAATATTGGAAGCCAATAGCCATTTTGAAATTGCAGTTGTAATGAGTGATTATTAGTAAGGCTGTCCGATGTTGGAATGGGTTTGTTCCATTGCTTTTGTGTTCTGACATAAGTATATATGTAGCTCTGCTCGAACCTTGTCGTAAATACTTTAAATCTACTGCTGACCTGCGAGTTCATCTATCCAAACATATGAAAATGCGTAATATTCTATGCAAGGTACGTGGATGACATTATCTGCGTGATCACCAAGGACAATGAAGAGCAGATACTGGAATACCTGAACAAATAACATGGATGTATAATGTTTACGATGGAAATGGAAAATAAAGGAACAATAAATTACCTGGATCTGAGGATTAAGACAGACAAAATTGCCTAAAAACTTGACTACGAAATTAACAGAAAACCGACAGCTACATACACCATAATACATAACACAAGAAATCATCCTCAAGAACACAAATACGCCGCTATAAGACAACTTACACACAGACTTGAACGAATACCTCTATCGCGAGGCATACGGAAAGGAACTAAACATATCCAATAACGGATATAAAGAGGAGATCGTGGATAAATTACATACAAACTTGCAAAGAAAACCCATTGAACAAACACGGCGTGTATAAACTGACCTGTGAGTGTCAGTATAGCTATATGGGACTAACAGGACATAAAGTAATAACAAGGTTTCGTGTACACATAAGGGACTACAACATAAGGTTACGAAAACCAACGGCAATACCTGAATCTAATTTTGCAAACCATTTGGTAAACACAAAATGTTCACCCGCAAATCCCCCAAATAAAGAAAAGCGTTAAGGTACTGCACGTACAACGAAAAGGACGGCGCCTAAATGCTCTTGAAAACATGGAAATATATAAACAAAAAACATTTGATGGGAGGATAATAAACGAACAAATAAACAGCAACTCTGATGCGATATTTGCACTATTAAGGCTTGTTTAGAAAAAAACAAAACAAAGACGTAGGTAAAATGACAGATACCAACACACAAAGCAAACCTGCAATACCTAAACAGACTTAAATTACTGACTATCTACCTGTTCTTACCGCGAAGGCGGATTCGAGATAAAATATACCCTTTTGGACTCTAACCGCGCGAGACTACAAGTACCTATACTCAGGACACTTAAGATTTGTTAACATTTACGATTATGCACCAATACCTGATTGACCAAAAAACGAAATAAATACGGAACAACAGACATAAACTGAACAGAACGAAAATTGACACTGAAGATGGTACAACGCCGAAACCGGTTTGTCTCCAAATCAAACTTGACAAGCGATGACGGAGAATCGTTTCAACAAATATCAACAATTCACCCTGTCGGACAAGAAAAAGAAGAAAACAATATATTCATCTATCCGTTGCAACTCACAAGATTTCGCCTCGACCCTTTCGCAAGCCTTGGGTAAAATATCGATGCTCATATTGTCAATCCAGTCAGAATGACGCTGACATTCTGAGACAACATAATCAATAGTTTATATTAGGGCTGTAAAATTTAACCGGTGTAGCCATCTAAAAATGTTAGCTAAGTTAATTGGCTAGCTAACCGGTAGGCTAAACGGCAAATTTTTTTCCCCAGCTATATTCATTGATACCTTACCCACAGACAAGTTAAACATATAATAGTTTCAGTTATTTATAACAAAATTAACGAGAATAGAGTAATTAATTTAATTATTTAACACTTAACAATATTTTATTTATGAAAATGGTTCTTAAATTAATTATTGAGTTCAGAGAGTGTACTTGACGTTGGGACACCTAAGTGTTTTCTCGCAAAACTTTGTGATAAGGCTTCAAAATTCAAGAGATAATCGAAATATTTCTCTCTCGTGATTTTAATAGCAGCTGCTTTAACATTTTCCTTGATCTAATTTCTAAAAGTTTTTCTGGGACTGACTCTCGAAGTTCTTGAGTTATATCAGCCAAATTTTTATATTTGCAATATAATAAAACATAAATTAATTTTATAATCAAACTTTTTAAAATAATTTCGTTATACGTGTTTAAATGAATCGTGTTACTATACCTAAGATCCAAAAACCAGGTTAATGCAGACCCGGAATCACAATTTTCTCCCAAAACCGAGATTATTCCTGTTCGCGAAATACTTGGTGGAGTGATTGAATTTTCGGAAGGTGGTCTGATTCATCAAGCGACAAAAACTTATCTGTTATCGAATGAATAAGTGGCTGTACCGTTCCACTAGTTGATTCGGTTTGACTAGACGTTATCTTCGTTGCTACTACAAATGGATTCAATATTCGGACCAAATCTCTTAAATAATTCCAATGTAAATTGCTTAAAATACATTTTTTACACATTGCTGTAAACTCAAAATTCAGTAACACACTTTCAGCAGCTTATTTGTAAGCTGAATTCCAACGCGTTACACAGTAGCTAATCAACGAATTTTCTGGTAAATTATGTAATTTCTGGCCATCTTTAAGAGCGTTTGTTGCTTTATACATATTAAATATCTGGATATTGTAGCAATTTAGGTGACATTAACACTGATTTTAGTGATTCAAAAGATTTGTCACTCTCACTATCACAAATAAATTCTTTCTGTTTAAACCATTCAAAGGTGCTGCTAGAGACGCAAAGTTAGGTATAAACCTTCGATAGTAATTTGCAAATTTTTGAATCGTCTGGCAACAAACCTTTTGCGGAACATTTGTGGCCTAAAAATGTAACTTCTGGCCTTAGAAAATTGCACATATTTGGATTAAGTTTGAGGTTAAATGATCTACATGTGTCGAAAACTTTTGAAAGATTTTTAATGCGATGTGCTCCACTACATCCTATGACGATGATATCGTCGACGTACAAAAATGCTACATTAGCCGGAATGCCTGGAAAAGGCATTAGTTTAACAATTTATTTACTTGACTATTTATCTACTCACGCTGAGAATATGGTAATCGGTAATTTTTAATGTAAACAGGTTTAGTGTCTGTAAGTCTTAATTTTTGTTCGTAAAAATCGTTTAATGTCATTCTGTCGTCAGGCAAAGCGAATATGTCTGCATATTCTAGACATAAGTCGAGTAATTTGCTAGCGTTTTTTTCTGAATTTGTTTCTTTAAAATTTTAATTAGTTCCTTAGTCCGGTTATCGTCTTTCGTCGTATTTTTGAGAAAAAATCAAGAATTTTAGTTCATTGGTTTTTTTTTTTTAATTTAAAAATATGGAAACTTTTAAGAAAATCAAATGTTTTAATTCATTTCGTTTTTGCACCACCACCAATTTGCACTTGCGCAATTACGTAAATTTTTATGATTTTTCATTCATTTAATATATTTGAAAATTTTATTATTTATTTTCATTAACTTAAGTTATGTTAAAATTCTTTCGACCATTTTTGTATGACCACAGGTTAAATTACTTTAAATTAATTTTTTTGGATATAAACCCCTTTGCAAACATGGGACTCTTAATATTGGAAGCCAATAGCCATTTTGAAATTGCAGTTGTAATGAGTGATTATTAGTAAGGCTGTCCGATGTTGGAATGGGTTTGTTCCATTGCTTTTATGTTCTGACATAAGTATATATGTAGCTCTGCTCGAACCTTGTCGTAAATACTTTAAATCTACTGCTGACCTGCGAGTTCATCTATCCAAACATCTGAAAATGCGTAGTATTCTATGCAAGGTACGTGGATGACATTATCTGCGTGATCGCCAAGGACAATGAAGAGCAGATACTGGAATACCTGAACAAATAACATGGATGTATAATGTTTACGATGGAAATGGAAAATAAAGGAACAATAAATTACCTGGATCTGAGGATTAAGACAGACAAAATTGCCCAAAAACTTGACTACGAAATTAACAGAAAACCGACAGCTACATACACCATAATACATAACACAAGAAATCATCCTCAAGAACACAAATACGCCGCTATAAGACAACTTACAAACAGACTTGAACGAATACCTATATCGCGAGGCATACGGAAAGGAACTAAACATATCCAATAACGGATATAAAAAGGAGATCGTGGATAAATTCTGAAAAATGTATGCAATTCAAAAAAGAAACGACAGAGAGCTAGACGAAAAAACTTGGACAGTAATGAATTATACATGAAAAATTACATACAAACTTGCAAAGAAAACCCATTGAACAAACACGGCGTGTATAAACTGACCTGTGAGTGTCAGTATAGCTATATAGGACTAACAGGACGTAAAGTAATAACAAGGTTTCGTGTACACATAAGGGACTACAACATAAGGTTACGAAAACCAACGGCAATACCTGAATCTAATTTTGCAAACCATTTGGTAAACACAAAATGTTCACCCGCAAATCCCCCAAATAAAGAAAAGCGTTAAGGTACTGCACGTACAACGAAAAGGACGGCGCCTAAATGCTCTTGAAAACATGGAAATATATAAACAAAAAACATTTGATGGGAGGATAATAAACGAACAAATAAACAGCAACTCTGATGCGATATTTGCACTATTAAGGCTTGTTTAGAAAAAAACAAAACAAAGACGTAGGTAAAATGACAGATACCAACACACAAAGCAAACCTGCAATACCTAAACAGACTTAAATTACTGACTATCTACCTGTTCTTACCGCGAAGGTGGATTCGAGATAAAATATACCCTTTTGGACTCTAACCGCGCGAGACTACAGGTACCTATACTCAGGACACTTAAGATTTGTTAACATTTACGATTATGCACCAATACCTGATTGACCAAAAAACGAAATAAATACGGAACAACAGACATAAACTGAACAGAACGAAAATTGACACTGAAGATGGTACAACGCCGAAACCGGTTTGTCTCCAAATCAAACTTGACAAGCGATGACGGAGAATCGTTTCAACAAATATCAACAATTCACCCTGTCGGACAAGAAAAAGAAGAAAACAATATATTCATCTATCCGTTGCAACTCACAAGATTTCGCCTCGACCCTTTCGCAAGCCTTGGGTAAAATATCGATGCTCATATTGTCAATCCAGTCAGAATGACGCTGACATTCTGAGACAACATAATCAATAGTTTATATTAGGGCTGTAAAATTTAACCGGTGTAGCCATCTAAAAAAGTTAGCTAAGTTAATTGGCTAGCTAACCGGTAGGCTAAACGGCTAATTTTTTTCCCCAGCTATATTCATTGATACCTTACCCACAGACAAGTTAAAAATATAATAGTTTCAGTTATTTATAACAAAATTAACGAGAATAGAGTAATTAATTTAATTATTTAACACTTAACAATATTTTATTTATGAAAATGGTTCTTAAATTAATTATTGAGTTCAGAGAGTGTACTTGACGTTGGGACACCTAAGTGTTTTCTCGCAAAACTTTGTGATAAGGCTTCAAAATTCAAGAGATAATCGAAATATTTCTCTCTCGTGATTTTAATAGCAGCTGCTTTAACATTTTCCTTGATCTAATTTCTAAAAGTTTTTCTGGGACTGACTCTCGAAGTTCTTGAGTTATATCAGCCAAATTTTTATATTTGCAATATAATAAAACATAAATTAATTTTATAATCAAACTTTTTAAAATAATTTCGTTATACGTGTTTAAATGAATCGTGTTACTATACCTAAGATCCAAAAACCAGGTTAATGCAGACCCGGAATCACAATTTTCTCCCAAAACCGAGATTATTCCTGTTCGCGAAATACTTGGTGGAGTGATTGAATTTTCGGAAGGTGGTCTGATTCATCAAGCGACAAAAACTTATCTGTTATCGAATGAATAAGTGGCTGTACCGTTCCACTAGTTGATTCGGTTTGACTAGACATTATCTTCGTTGCTACTACAAATGGATTCAATATTCGGACCAAATCTCTTAAATAATTCCAATGTAAATTGCTTAAAATACATTTTTTACACATTGCTGTAAACTCAAGATTCAGTAACACACTTTCAGCAGCTTATTTGTAAGCTGAATTCCAACGCGTTACACAGTAGCTAATCAACGAATTTTCTGGTAAATTATGTAATTTCTGGCCATCTTTAAGAGCGTTTGTTGCTTTATACATATGAAATATCTGGATATTGTAGCAATTTAGGTGACATTAACACTGATTTTAGTGATTCAAAAGATTTGTCACTCTCACTATCACAAAAAATTCTTTCTGTTTAAACCATTCAAAGGTGCTGCTAGAGACGCAAAGTTAGGTATAAACCTTCGATAGTAATTTGCAAATTTTTGAATCGTCTGGCAACAAACCTTTTGCGGAACATTTGTGGCCTAAAAATGTAACTTCTGGCCTTAGAAAATTGCACATATTTGGATTAAGTTTGAGGTTAAATGATCTACATGTGTCGAAAACTTTTGAAAGATTTTTAATGCGATGTGCTCCACTACATCCTATGACGATGATATCGTCGACGTACAAAAATGCTACATTAGCCGGAATGCCTGGAAAAGGCTGTAGGGTTTATAATATATGTATCTACTTTATTAATTTGAACTTGTTTTAATATTTTTATTTTCATATATAAATTTGTCTTTCAATATTTTTCAATTTGATTTTTTAATAATTAATTTTCTGGATGTATAAAATAAAAGTTGTAAAAATAAAATATTTTAAATAGAATAAAAACTTATTCTATATTGGCGATCCTGCATTTATAAGTACTCATTTTAAAAATTCATCAATAACCATCATTGAAACAATAATAACAATTGTGAACCCGTTCGTGTTTTCACTTTGGTCACTTACTCCCGTTTTTACATATAACGCTACAAACCGACGCACCATATCTTGCAGTAATATTTCACAAGAATTTGTAATAAAGGGAAATCATCGATTCAACGTGTTATTAATTGTTAGAAGCTGGCTTAACATTAACCCAGGACATTTTGTGCACTCACAAAGTTAGCATTTCCGAGCGTTGCAAGCAAACCAAGAGTGCGAATACTCGAATACCGAAAGCACAAACCATACTTGTGATTTGTTATAAATTTGACTACTTTCCTGAATTAAAACATTGTGAAATAAACAATCTCAACATTCAACATCAAATTCAGCACCAACAATCCGCACAACATCACTTCAAATATTCACATTTAACGTCGCTACAACCATCACAGTGTCTACAACAACGCAATAACACTCCAGATCATCTATAATCTCTTTTATAATTACAAATACTACAACCATTTTTTGCTGAACATTTTGTGTGCAATCAAGTTCGTATCTTAAATCTTTTATTAAAATAAAATTATTACAAATATTAAATATTAATTCTTAATATTAATATTATTTAAATTATTATTATTACTTATATTTAATTTACTTTTGTAAACTTTCTCTCCAATTATTTTTTTTTATATGCCACTATCACGTTCACCTATACGTACACGCAACTTCACAACAATGGAAAACCAAAATAACAATCCAACTTACACTTCAGACTTAAACACTACACAAAATATACACAATGATAATTTAACTCAAAACACTAATAACTTAAGAACAAATTTTTCAAAATCAATTAAATTACCTCCATTTTGGGAAGAATGTCCTGAAGCTTGGTTTCTTCTTGTTGAAGGACAATTTGAAATCAATAATATTCAAGACGATAATATAAAATTTCAAAACATACTTATTGTTTTACAACGTGAAACAATTTCCAAAATTTTGGATGTTATCAATCCACCTCCTTTTATGAATAAGTACGCTACTATTAAGAAAGCGTTGTGTGAAAGATTTTCTCTTAGCGAAGAAAAAAGATTAGAAAAGTTATTTTCAAATACAGAACTAGGCGATCGTTCTCCATCAGAACTTTTTAGTTATATGAAGTCTCTAATAGGTTCTGATTCTATCGTCAGTAAGGAATTACTTTTCAAATTGTGGATCCGAAAATTACCACAACAGATACAAATTCATTTAACATCAAGTAATAATCAAAATAAAGATGAAAATGTTATTCTTGCAGATAAACTTTTTGATTTATTAAATCAATCTCAATCTTCTAAATCTTTGTCAATAGCAAGTGTTGAAAATAACATCCTCGAACAATGTATTAAAAATTTAACAGAATTAACTACTGCAATTTATCAAAATTTAAACAAAATTACTTCTGATATTAATGAATTACAAATTAGATCAAGATCTAGAAATAGAAATAGAAGTAATTCTAATTCAAGAAGATTTTCTAGATCAAAAGATAATATTATTCAAACCATTTGTTGGTATCAAGAAAATTTAAAAATAATGCTTTAAAATGTATTAAACCCTGTAGTTTTAATACAAATGAAAAACAATCAAATCAAAACTGTTTAAACTGAAACGTTCCATTATGACGGTGGCTAATAATGGAAATAACATTAAATCATCACGCCGCCTATTTATTTATGATAAATTAAATAAACTAAATTTTTTAATAGATACTGGCGCTATAGTTTCTGTAATTCCTTCTTCCAAATTCAAATCATTTAAAAGAAATTCCGATCTTAATTTGACTGCAGCTAACGGTTCCTCTATTAAAACATTTGGTACCAAACTTTTAAAAATTGACTTAGGTCTTAGACGTGATTTTGAATTCCCTTTCATTTTAACAGATATTTCAACTCCAATTATAGGTGCTAACTTTTTAGAGAAATTCGGGATATTAGTGGATATCAGAAATAAAGAAATTACTGATTTAACAACAAAATTAAAAGTTTCTGGATCTTCTGGATTTTGCGATATATTTTCACTCAAAATACCAATTTCTGAAAATAAATTTACAACCCTTTTAAATAATTTTCCTTTAATAACCTGTGAACCAGATTACACTAAACCAGTGCAACACCATACGGTTCACAGGATTGAAACCAAAGGAGTTCTACCTTTTTCAAAACCTCGTCGTCTAGATCAAATTAAATTTAAAATAGCAAAAACTGAATTCGAATTTTTAATAAAAACTGGTATATGCAGACCTTCAAACTCTCACATTGCATCTCCTTTACATTTAGTTCCAAAAAAAGAACCAAATGATTGGAGACCTTGTGGCGATTACAGAAGACTCAATTTTATAACGATACCTGATCGTTATCCATTACCACATATTCATGATTTAACTATAAATTTACATAATAAACAAATATTTTCGAAAATTGATCTTGTTCGTGCATATCACCAAATTCCAATGGCTGAAGAAGACATTCATAAAACAGCAATAACCACACCTTTTGGAATGTTTGAGTTCGTACGGATGCCTTTTGGTTTACGAAACAGTGCCCAAACATTTCAACGTTTTATTAACGAAGTATTTTCCGGTTTAGAATTTGTATTTGTTTATATTGATGATATTCTTGTTGCTAGTAATAATGAAGAACAACATTTAGAACATTTAAAACTAATATTTAAAAGACTTGAGAAATATAATTTAAATATTAAACCTTCTAAATGCATTTTCGGAACTAATAAACTAGATTTTCTCAGTTATGAAATTTCTAATGAAGGCATTAGACCATCTTCCGATCGAATTGAAACCATTACAAATTTTGAAAAACCACTTTCAATAAATAAATTACAAAAGTTCTTAGGTATGGTAAATTATTACCATAGATATGTGAAAATGTTAGCAGCAGAACTTAGTCCTCTGCATGAAATGTTAACATTTGCAACTAAACAAAAACTCAAACAGCTTATTTGGACAGAAAAGACAACCACTGCTTTTGAAAACGTTAAACAACTCTTTGCTCAACAAACTTTACTTACTCATTTTGATAAAAATGGTAAATTATCACTTGCTGTAGATGCATCAAATGTAGCAATTGGTGCAGTTTTACAACAATTTAGTAACAACACTTTAGAACCACTTGCTTATTTTTCACGAAAATTATCTTCTACAGAAATGAATTACTCAACATTTGACAGAGAACTTTTAGCCATATACAATTCAATTAAACATTTTAAACATTTTCTTGAAGGTAGAATTTTCACAATATACACTGATCATAAACCTTTAACACATGTTCTAAATTCAAAAACAGATAGATCACCTCGACAAATTAGACATCTTGAGTACATTGCACAATTTACAAATGATATTCAATACATTTCTGGAAAAGAAAACATTGTTGCTGACACACTTTCACGTATCTCAGATATTAACACAATTTTAACCCAAGATATTAATTTTCAAACTTTGTATAAAGAACAACAAAAAGACCAAACTCTTCATGACTTAATTTCTGACAAAAATTGTAACAATAATTTAAAAGAAATTAATATTCCAGTTCTTAATCTCAATATTTGGTGTGATATTTCTCAACAACCTTTTAGACCTTTTGTTCCAAATTCTATGAAGAATATAATTTTTGATAAAATCCATTCTTTATCACATCCTAGTGTTCGTACTACTAGACGTTTAATTCAATCAAAATATGTTTGGCCTAACATGCGTAAAGAAATTAATAGTTGGACTTCCGCATGTATTAACTGCCAGAAATCAAAAATTTCTAAATATACTAAAACACCAATACAAAAAATTAATATACCATCTGGACGATTTGAACACATACATATGGATCTTGTTGGTCCATTACCTGTTTCAAAAGAAAATCGTTACATTTTAACTATAATTGACAGACATACACGTTGGCCGGAAGCTTATCCACTTAAAGATATTTCAGCGAATACAATTGCCAAAACATTTGTACAAAATTATATTCCCCGTTTCGGCGTTCCACTTAATATAACAGTAAATCAGGGATCACAATTTACATCAAAATTATTTACTGAATTAACAAAATTATTAGGATCTCACAAAATTCATACATCTCCTTATCATCCTCAATCAAATGGAATGATTGAAAGATTTCATAGAACATTAAAAACTGCTATTACAGCATCAAACGATTCAATTCACTGGTCTGAAATTCTTCCTTGGATTTTATTGGGACTTCGTATATCTATTAAAGGTGATTTAAAATGTTCTTCTGCAGAATTAGTTTACGGACAAACACTCAGATTACCTGGAGAATTAATCGTTTCAAATAATAATAACAATAATGAATTTGATAATACAATGGAAACACTTTCCAAACTGAGAGAACATTTTTCACACGTTCGTTCAAAAATTGTACATCATAATAAAGAAGATTTTTTTTGTTCCCAAAAATTTGGATACTTGCGAATATGTGTTTGTTAAAGTTATTCATAGGTCAAATCTACAACCACCTTATGAAGGTCCATTTAAAGTTATCTCTAAACACAATAAAGTATTCAAAATTCAAAAAGGTAACTTAATCAAAACAATTTCCATAGACTTATTAAAACCTGCACATACAATTTCTAATTCCAGTTCACTAACACTTCCAAAGAAAACCAAAAAAATTACATTTAATATTAATTAATTTTTTTTTTTTTAATTGGAGGGGGAGTATATGTAGGGTTTATAATATATGTATCTACTTTATTAATTTGAACTTGTTTTAATATTTTTATTTTCATATATAAATTTGTCTTTCAATATTTTTCAATTTGATTTTTTAATAATTAATTTTCTGGATGTATAAAATAAAAGTTGTAAAAATAAAATATTTTAAATAGAATAAAAACTTATTCTATAAAGGCATTAGTTTAACAATTTATTTACTTGACTATTTATCTACTCACGCTGAGAATATGGTAATCGGTAATTTTTAATGTAAACAGGTTTAGTGTCTGTAAGTCTTAATTTTTGTTCGTAAAAATCGTTTAATGTCATTCTGTCGTCAGGCAAAGCGAATATGTCTGCATATTCTAGACATAAGTCGAGTAATTTGCTAGCGTTTTTTTCTGAATTTGTTTCTTTAAAATTTTAATTAGTTCCTTAGTCCGGTTATCGTCTTTCGTCGTATTTTTGAGAAAAAATCAAGAATTTTAGTTCATTGGTTTTTTTTTTAATTTAAAAATATGGAAACTTTTAAGAAAATCAAATGTTTTAATTCATTTCGTTTTTGCACCACCACCAATTTGCACTTGCGCAATTACGTAAATTTTTATGATTTTTCATTCATTTAATATATTTGAAAATTTTATTATTTATTTTCATTAACTTAAGTTATGTTAAAATTCTTTCGACCATTTTTGTATGACCACAGGTTAAATTACTTTAAATTAATTTTTTTTGGATATAAACCCCTTTGCAAACATGGGACTTCATCTGTAGGCCGCATCATTTGGTACTCGCCATCATGCGCACGCTCTTGCGTGTTACAGCTATATAGAATGGCAAGTGCGAACTTTTTTCCATTATACGACTCGGGTAAAGGTCCTATTGTATCAATAACTATAATGTCGACTGGTTTGCAAAGTGTTGGTGTAAGAACAAGATTTTTTTTAGTTTTAGGCTTAACTTTGTTTAGCAAAAATTTTTTACAAATTAACCATTGTCACGAGTCACGTTTTTCCAATAATATTTGGTACGTAGTTTGGCATAAAGTTTTTATGTTTCCGCAATGTTCTCCTGAAAGCGGGTCAGTGTGGTAAATTGTCATTCGCTTTTGTTTCTGATCGTCGTTGTCTACAGTCTCTACTGGATCTGTCAGGATAATTTGTAAATTCTTTATAATTTTGTTTCCGCTATTTATACAATTAATTTGAGTTCATTTTATTTTTTTTTCGAATTTTGAGAAAAAATCAAGAATTTTAGTTCATTGGTTTTTTTTTTAATTTAAAAATATGGAAACTTTTAAGAAAATCAAATGTTTTAATTCATTTCGTTTTTGCACCACCACAAATTTGCGCTTGCGCAATTACGTAAATTTTTATGATTTTTCATTCATTTAATATATGTGAAAATTTTATTATTTATTTTCATTAACTTAAGTTATGTTAAAATTCTTTCGGCCATTTTTGTATGACCACAGGTTAAATTACTTTAAATGAATTTTTTTGGATATAAACCCCTTTGCAAACATGGGACTCCATCTGTATGCCGCATCACTTGGTACTCGCCATCATGCGCATGCTCTTGCGTGTTACAGCTATAATATTTCTTGTCAACGCATAGTTAAATCATAAATTGCTGAACAATGTGCATGATTACTCGTTATCATACGATACACATAATGTTTTCCACGCTTCCCCGAAGCTGTTACCTCTATTAGGCCAATACTCTAGTGCTCTAGCTGGATGATCTTTAACATTTTAACCAATTTGGAGCCGATGAAGTGTTGCAGATTTATAAGGTGTTAATTTTGTATAACTTGAGCAGCAAAAACGTCTCGGAACTAAATTCACTCTCGATGATTTCCTCTAAATATTGGAAGCCATAAGCCATTTTGAAATTGCAGTTGTAATGAGTGATTATTAGTAAGGCTGTCCGATGTTGGAATGGGTTTGTTCCATTGCTTTTATGTTCTGACATAATTATATATGTAGCTCTGCTCGAACCTTGTCGTAGATACTTTAAATCTACTGCTGACGTGCGGTGCGAGTTCATCTATCCAAACATCTGAAAATGCATAGTATTCTTTGCAAGGTACGTGGATGACATTATCTGCGTGATCACCAAGGACAATGAAGAGCAGATACTGGAATACCTGAACAAACAACATGGATGTATAATGTTTACGATGGAAATGGAAAATAAAGGAACAATAAATTACCTGGATCTGAGGATTAAGACAGACAAAATTGCCCAAAAACTTGACTACGAAATTAACAGAAACCCGACAGCTACATACATACACCATAATACATAACACAAGAAATCATCCTCAAGAACACAAATACGCCGCTATAAGACAACTTATACCTCTATCGCGAGGCATACGGAAAGGAACTAAACATATCCAACAACGGATATAAAAAAGGAGATCGTGGATAAATTCTGAAAAATATATGCAATTCAAAAAAGAAACGACAGAGAGCTAGACGAAAAAACTTGGACAGTAATGAATTATACATGAAATATTACATACAAACTTGCAAAGAAAACCCATTGAACAAACACGGCGTGTATAAACTGACCTGTGAGTGTCAGTATAGCTATATAGGACTAACAGGACGTAAAGTAATAACAAGGTTTCGTGTACACATAAGGGACTACAACATAAGGTTACGAAAACCAACGGCAATACCTGAATATAATTTTGCAAACCATTTGGTAAACGCAAAATGTTCACCCGCAAACATAAAGAAAAGCGTTAAGGTACGTTAAAATTGTAATTAGTTCCTTAGTCCGGTTATCGTCTTTCGTCGTATTTTTGATGGAATAAACATGACAATTAGAAAACTTATCGGTCCGAATGTTACAGTTCTTTACGTTCTTTACATCATCTGTGGTATTAATAATCTTGATGATTGGGTTACTGGACTTAACTATGCATCTCGGCACAAAACTGTAGGTCCCTCCATTTGTGATATAATATAAAGACGCACACCACAAATGGTAGGAGAAGCTCGGCCAAACACTGAGATATATAGTGTACATTAGGGTGACAATTAAATGTATGGAGTTTTTTTTTTCTTTATTGTTTTGGTCTCAGTGTTTTTTTGTGTGTAGTTTTATTTAAAAAAAATTCTAGTAAAATTTCAAGGTCGTAGGAAGAGGATTAGGGGGCGCGTCGGCCCCCCAAAGTTACACAAAATACGTTTTTTCACGCAAATTCTTACTTTGACTGCTTGTAACTTTCTCTGTGTTTTTTTTTTTTAAACATTACTGGCGAAAGATGTTCATTAATATGTCTACAATAACATCTGTCAATAACATTTTTGTCTAATGTTAATATTTAATGAAAAAAACTTAAATATAGGAGAAAAAGTACGCCTCAATGTCGATTTATTATACTTAAATAAAACTACTTATGTATATGATTTCTCTTTTTATTAATATTGTTTAAAGCACTTGAGACAATGTCTTTTTATTACAGTCCGGAAACCGATGGCGGTAATCGCTAACAATTTTTAAAACAAATTGTTTTTGGCGTTAATTTTTGGTAAATAGTTTATTATACTCTTCCATCAATTTAACCCCCCTTTCGGCAGTGTCATTTGTAACATTTAATTTTTTCATCAGTTCAGCCGCTTTACAATAAGATTGGTCCTGCTCCCATTTGTCTGGGTTTAATTTAAAAAAATCAGTATTTATTTGAAATCTTTCAAATAATGCTTTTGTTTCGGCAGAGACGAACTGTTCAATTCCGTCATGGAATATTTCAACGATTTCTCTATCATTTATTGTAGCTCGCTTTGTGTTTTGCTCTTGTTCAAAATCATTTTCCAAAGCCGTCACCATTTTTTGTTTTGAAAAAAGGGATACGTTGCTGTCAAAAAATGCAAGACCAACCGCCTCAGGGCTTAAATACCACAAGTGGTTCCTGAACTTTTTAAGAGCAACATAAGATATAGCAGCATCAATTTTTTTGAAGTTTTCAAGTTTTTGTAAAAATAAAAAATCTTGATATGGCGCTTTAATGGCCAAAGGAGCAGAAAACCACGCTTCGACATAGACTTCAGCAATAAAAACACAAATTTGACGAAGCCCATTTAATTCAGTTGCTGAAAGCTGGAACTCGTTACGGAATAAAAATATTTTTAGACAGTAAATCGCTTTTGCCATCCACCTTGCATGGTGAACAGCTCCTGGCGATCGAAACATTAGGCTGTTTGGATGTGTATTTTCTGGTTTTTGACCCAGGAAGAGCAAAGTGAGTTCCAAGAATTCTTTATAGTCTTCCCTGGGTTGTTTTTCTTCCAAGATATTATTTACTGCACCGATAATGCGAACAGCAGACTCTTTCATGTACGTCTTGACAGTTGGATCGTTGATGCCATACTCATAGTTTTTAGCATCAATCTTAGCCCAAGCATTTTTAAATTTCTCAAACATTTTAACGTTTGGACTTCCATAAAAGCTTATTTTTTCTTCGAAAACGCATCTTAAAACAATCTCGTATATATGATGACGGCATGGTAACCATAAAAGTTGTCTTTGTAAATTATTTTCAATTAACGTACAGGTACCATTGAAACGCCCAGTATTGACCGCTGTTGTATCAAACACTAAAGCTTTGATGTGAATTTGCAGACCATATTCATAAATAGCATCGCATACATCGGATGCCTGTTCTTTTCCAGTACCGGAATCAAGTGCAGGTATTTCAAGAAGCTGTTCAACTTTACCGCTCGATATTATTATAGGCAACCTATCAACTTTATCATTTCCCGTCAGCGCCGGCAAAAGTTTACCATCCCAATGAAGGCAGATAGCGTCGAGCTCATTTAATTTTAATTTATTTTTTAATGCTGAAATTCTTTCTTCACGGATTTGTTCCCTTTCCTGGTGTACAGACGTTCGGTTTAAAATATAATCTTCAACATTATTACCCAGAGCTTCAACGACTGCGCTTATTAGATGAACCGCATGTCTGTCACTGATTTTACAGACATCGAGTGCGGCCGCCAGTTTTGGTGTTAGTATTTTATTTGTTCCCCTACATTTTTTGGCTGGAGGTTGACTACAACGTGGGTCACATTCCATATCTGGAAAACTGGTATCATTCTCTGAAGATTCAGATGACAGCAACTCTGCAGTTTCATCTAATAAAAACGACTTAATTTAAAGAAAATAAAAAATAAACAATAACATACAACGAACCAATTAATGCAATTTCACGATTATTCCGCTCCACTTGTTGTAATAAATTGTTGTTGCGTTCTTCAAGTCGGCACTCTCGGCGTACTTCTTCGTAATCGATACCATACATAAAGCCTGGGCGCCCCGTTTTTCGTTGACTTATCAAGAAATCAATATCTTCTTGATTCGACATTATTTTTAATGCACTTGCATGCGCCACGTCAAAAAGCATATCCAATTTTTCTTTCCACGTGTTTACTTTGCTCTTATGGAAATTAGAAGTCTTCTTTGAATCTTTTTGAAAGCTTTGCCATTCTTTATACAATTTCTCTACATTTGTAATGCAGTGTTGTTTATCCATGACCGGAATGCGGGCTTTTTCCCAGAACACGAATAGTTCTTTTACAACTAAATCTGAACTTTCCTGTAAATTTTTTTTACTACACGTAAATTGAAAAACAAAACTTTCAACACTTCTATATTGGAGGGTAGTTTACTTCCCGTTAATGAGTTGGTACAATAACCAATTAAATATATGCGTTCACGTAAATTTCTAGCAGACATTTTCGACTTTTCACATTCAAATATTCACTTCGAATGATTTTTTTGCAAATTTAATGCTATTAAAAAATGTTTGCGGCTGCTGCATATAACTGTAAAATAAGAATCTATTTTCCGAGAAACATTGGTGCTGATTTTTTGTCGGTAGCTTACGCAAGCATTGAGAATAATATTGTTGAGGTTGTAACGGGAATATTCTCGGTCACAATTGTCAATATTATAGATCGCTTCAGCATACAGGCAAAACAAATTTGAAGCAAACTTTTAAAGACAATTCTTACACTTGAAAACAAAAGTAAACAAAAAAAGTCTGAAGTTCGGACTAGCGAGGTCTTACTGTATATAATTGTTGAAGCTACTCTTACGTAAATCATAAGGAATTTTCTATATGAATCTTTAATTAAATAAATCTGAACAAAATCCAAAATTTGAATCATATAAGTAATTTTATTTAAGTATAATAAATCGACATTGAGGCGTACTTTTTCTCCTATATTTAAGTTTTTTTCATTAAATATTAACATTAGACAAAAATGTTATTGACAGATGTTATTGTAGACATATTAATGAACATCTTTCGCCAGTAATGTTTAAAAAAAAAAAACACAGAGAAAGTTACAAGCAGTCAAAGTAAGAATTTGCGTGAAAAAACGTATTTTGTGTAACTTTGGGGGGCCGACGCGCCCCCTAATCCTCTTCCTACGACCTTGAAATTTTACTAGAATTTTTTTTAAATAAAACTACACACAAAAAAATACTGAGACCAAAGAAAATATCACTTTCGAAATTAACTGTCACCCTAGTGTACATGCCAAAATTATTATATTATTATTATATATAATAAGTTCTTTTGCGAGTACGTGTGATTTTTGAATCCTATATTTTATTTCTTTTGCATAATTTTCAACGTTGTACATTGTATCGATTTTTTTTTGTATTTCATTTGGCAAAGTAGCTGTTCTTCCGAATATTAATTCGAATGGAGTAAATTCGTATTCTGGCCTTAGAAAATTGCACATATTTGGATTAAGTTTGAGGTTAAATGATCTACATGTGTCGAAAACTTTTGAAAGATTTGTAATGCGATGTGCTCCACTACATCCTATGACGATGATATCGTCGACGTACAAAAATGCTACATTAGCCGGAATGCCTGGAAAAGGCATTGGTTTAACAATTTATTTACTTGGCTATTTGTCTACTCACGCTGAGAATATGGTAATCGGTAATTTTTAATGTAAACAGGTTTAGTGTCTGTAAGTCTTAATTTTTGTTCGTAAAAATCGTTTAATGTCATTCTGTCGTCAGGCAAAGCGAATATATCTGCATATTCTAGACATAAGTCGAGTAATTTGCTAGCGTTTTTTTCTGAATTTGTTTCTTTAAAATTTTAATTAGTTCCTTAGTCCGGTTATCGTCTTTCGTCGTATTTTTGATGGAATAAACATGACAATTAGAAAACTTATCGGTCCGAATGTTACAGTTCTTTACGTTCTTTACATCATCTGTGGTATTAATAATCTTGATGATTGGGTTACTGGACTTAACTATGCATTTTGGCACAAAACTGTAGGTCCCTCCATTTCTGATATAATATAAAGACGCACACCACAAATGGTAGGAGAAGCTCGGCCAAACACTGAGATATATAGTGTACATGCCAAAATTATTATATTATTATTATATATAATAAGTTCTTTTGCGAGTACGTGTGATTTTTGAATCCTATATTTTATTTTTTTTGCATAATTTTCAACGTTGTACATTGTATCGATTTTTTTTTGTATTTCATTTGGCAAAATAGCTGTTCTTCCGAATATTAATTCGAATGGAGTAAATTCGTATTCAAAAACTGTGTGTTGTGTTATACAAAAATTTCAAATTTATTAAATATAAGTCCCAATCGGAATATGTTTCTTTAAAATACGCACGCAAATATTCGTTAAATAGTCTATGTTTCCGTTCAATTGTACCCACGGTTTCATGATGGTATGCGGTTGAAAAATTATGTTCAATGTTTAAAATTTTTGTTAATTCTGAAAAAATATTGTTTTTGAATTCCGTTCCTAGATCGGATTTAATCCAATTCATTATACCGTATGTTAACACGAAACTCTCAAAAATTGCAGATGCAATTGTTTTAGCGCTTTTGTCTGCTATAGCAATCGTTAATAAATATTTGGTTAAATCGCATAGAATGGTAAGTGCGAACTTTTTACCATTATACGACTCAGGTAAAGGTCCTATTGTATCAATAACTATAATGTCGAATGGTTGAAGTGTTGGTGTAAGAACAAGATTTCTTTTAGTTTTAGGCTCAACTTTGTTTAGCAAACATTTTTCGCAACTTTTTACAAATTTAGCATTGTCACGAGTCATGTTTTTCCAATAATATTTGGTACATAGTTTGGCATAAAGTTTTTATGTTTCGGCAATGTTCTCCTGAAAGCGGGTCAGTGTGGTAAATTGTCATTCGTTTTTGTTTCTGATCGTCGTTGTCTACAGTCTGTACTGCATCTGTCAGGATAATTTGTAAATTCTTTATAATTATGTTTTCGCTATTTATAGAATTAATTTGAGTTCATTTTATTTTTTTTCCAATTTTGAGAAAAAACCAAGAATTTTAGTTCATTGGTTTTTTTTTAATTTAAAAATATGGAAACTTTTAAGAAAATCAAATGTTTAAGTTCATTTCGTTTTTGCACCACCACCAATTTGCACTTGCGCAATTACGTAAATTTTCATTAAATATATGTGAAAATTTTATTATTTATTTTCTTAACTTAAGTTATGTTAAAATTCTTTCGGCCATTTTTGTATGGCCACAGGTTAAATTACTTTAAATTATTATTTTTGGATATAAATCCTTTTGCAAACATGGGACTCCATCTGTAGGCCGCATCACTTGGTACTCGCCATCATGCGTATGCTCTAGCATGTTACAGCTATAATATTTCTTGTCAACGCATAGTTAAATCATAAACTGCTGAACAATGTGCATGATGAGTCGTGATCATACGATACACATACTATTTTCCGCGCTTCCCCGAAGCTGTTACCTCTATTAGGCCAATACTCTAGTGCTCTAGCTGGATCATCTTTAACATTTTAACAAATTTGGAGCCAACGAAGGCGTTGCAGATATATAAGGTGTTAATTTTGTATTACTTGAGCAGCAAAAACGTCTCGGTGTTAAATTCACTCTCGATGATTTCCTCTAAATAGTGGAAGCCAATAGCCATTTAGGAAATTGCAGTTGTTATGAGTGATTATTGGTAAGGCTGTCCGATGTTGGAATGGGTTTGTTCCATTGCTTTTATGTTCTAACATATATATATGGCTCTGCTCGAACCTTGTCGTAGAAACTTTAAATATACTGCTGACGTGCGAGTTCATCTATCCAAACATCTGAAAATGCGTAGTATTCTATGCAAGGTACGTGGATGACATTATCTGCGTGAAGAGCAGATACTGGAATACCTGAACAAACAACATGGATGTATAATGTTTACGATGGAAATGGAAAATAAAGGAACAATAAATTACCAGGATCTGAGGATTAAGACAGACAAAATTGCCCAAAATTTTGACTACGAAATTAACAGAAAACCGACAGCTACATACACCATAATACATGTAAGATGGTGAACTTGTCTCAATGCAGCATGCCGGTGGCATGCTCGGCTGCGAAGAGAGGACGAGTCAGTCGTTGATCAGAAGCCGTTCGTTAAAGTAGAAGTCGTCCACAATACAGTTTCATTTTTATATATTTTCTTTTATATTCAAACATCTTTAAAATACTTAATTTAATAAATACTTAATTGAATAAATGCAACAATAACAATATCTGGTATAGTTAAAGTTATGTTAAACTATTCTACATTTGGGGGCTCAATCTGTTGTACCCGTTTTAAAAGTGTGAAAAAGACAGAATTCTAAAGGCGTCGCGAGTGGCACAGTTTCGCAGTCGCGGTAGAGAGCGGTTGTTTGTGTGCAGTCGCGATCGAGTTGAAAACTTCTGCAAAAGCGTTGTAAGGGACATTCTACGAACGTTCGGTGAGAGCGCGTACAGCCGATTTTGTAAGTTGCAGTCGTCAGTAGCAGTTATTCGTCGTTGGAGTTGGCATTCATCGTCGCAGTTGTCGGCAAATGCGCCGTCGAGTAGCAGTTGGCAGTGTAGCAGTTATACGTCGTTGGAGTTGGCATTCATCGTCGCAGTTGTCGGCAAATGCGCAGTCGTCAGTAGCAGTTATACGTCGTTAAAGTTGGCAGTCATCGTTGCAGTTGTCGAAGTTTCGCAGTCGTTTGAGGTGGTTTTGTTTTTTTTTGCAGTCGTTAGCAGCAGAGCAGTCGCCGTTGGAATGATGAGAAAAACAAAACGTACACCAGCAAAAAGAGAAGAACGAAATCCAGAGCAGGAACAAAGTGAGAATGAAATTGAACTAGTAGCAGCAATGTCTACGAAGGGTGAGTTAGTAAACGTTGAAAGCGACGCCAGTAGTAACGGACAATTTTGAGAAGGTGATCGGCGAATGCGATGGCCGCTCTGTTCCTATTGTTAAGTGGTTTCAAATATTCGAAGCAAATGCGGACGCATACGGTTTAACAGAGAAACAAAGATATGTGCAAGCGAGGGGAAAAATGTGCGGAGCAGCGAAATTGTTTTTAGAAGCAGAGAATGTTTGCAATTACGTTGGTTTGAAGCATGCTCTGATTGAAGAGTTTAGCTCCAATTGGAATAGCGCAGAAGTTCATCAGCAGTTGCGCGAACGGAAGAAGAAGCAGAATGAAACTTTTCATGAGTACATGTTAGAGATGAAAAAGCTTGCAAGCATTGGCAGCGTTGAAGAAGCAGCAGTATTGCGCTATATTGTTGGCGGGCTTAACATAAAGAGTGAATACAAATATACTATGTATCGCAGCAAAACGTATGCAGAGTTAAGAGAAGAGTTGTCTGTATATGAGCGTTTACACATTAACGAGAAAAGAGATGGTAGTCCACGAAAACAAAATACGTTTAATAAAGAGCAGGTCGTTCAAAGGAAGAGAAAAGAATATTGTTTTAATTGTGGTTCAAAAGACCACAAACTGTACACAAATGCTTTAAATGCAACGAAAATGGCCACATTTCGCAAAATTGTAAAAATAAAGTAGAGAAAGTTAATCTTGTAATTGATCGCAGTCGCATTAAGCAAATTTTGGTAAACGATAAGATTATAAAGCAGGGACCGAAAATAGCTATTATTTTTTTTTCCAATGTTATAAAAGACCGGGGCTAAATATTGTTATAGAAGAAAAATAGTAATGCTCCTTTGATCCCAGGACCTCCAGGACAAAAATCCTGGATTTTTTCTAATTTTTTAACTTTTTGTGAAAAAGTCCAATAATAACTGAAAAATCCGGACTTTTATTTTTTTAGTCCGCTAATAATAGTTAAACTTGGCCAGATATTTTTTAAGGCCGAAATAAAAGTCCTTTCCTAATTAGAAACGAACCGCTTATCGAAATTAAACAAATTTGGTATCAAATGAAAGATGATTGAAAGAGCTTTGAAAATGAAATATCTAAACAAGGGATGCCACCTTTCTATATATATTTTTTTAAATGTAAAAATATTTTGTATGCTCAAATAAAAGTCCTTTACATATAATAAACAAACCGCTTATCCAAATTCAACAAATCTGGTATCAAATGAAAGAGGATTGAAAGAGCTTTCAAAATGAAACATCTTAACAAGGGATGCCACCTTTCTATCTATTTTTTTTTATAATGTAAAAATATTTTGTATGCCCAAATAAAAGTTTTTTCCCTTTAATAAAAAAACTTCAAATACACAAACCTTAAAAAAATATTAAATCAGTACAATCATAGTCTTCACTTATTAAGAATTACATTTTCATTTTATAAGAAAAAAAAATTTCAAATAACTAAAAATTTTCCCATTTTTGTAAATTAGTACATCTGACTTATATTTACGAGCATATCAAAACATGCTTCGATCTTGTTTGGTTAATGCAAGCGTTAACTCGCCCTTCGTGTAAAGTTAGAAAATATTTAACAGCTCCCGACATTGTTGTTGTACTACTCGGCAAATTTTGCTTAAGTATTTTTTTGGTGACCAATCTTTCAGGTGCGATCGTGAGTTGCATTTGTGACCCGAACAGTTCGTATGAAAAAAAGTACTTAAGCTTTTATGAAATATTCTTAAATCAAAATTAATTTTTATTAACAAATATTCGAAATATTTAAAGTGAAGTGAAAGTTTTCAAAAAAAGAAAAAAAAAACAATCAAGTGAAAAATTAATCTAATACATTAGCGCCAGAGTAAGTATTTAAATTACCGATTTATGGATGAAGATATGTAGTACATACTTATGTTGTTTATGTATGCAGCAAATTTGCTGCATATCGTTTGTAGAGGAACCTTTCCATTTCAAATCAACCAATCCGCGCAGGTCATATTTTTGTATTTTGACAAAAATGAAATATGTTGTTTTTAGGTTGATTTTATGAGACCCGTATTTTTTCTTTTGGCTGAAACAAATTTTTTCGTCCATTTTTCGAAATTATCGTTTGTATGTAAAAATCGATTTTTCTTGTAGTACCAGGGAACTTTTTTTTGAAATGCGCATAACTTTAGTTAAGATAGTGCTATATTCGCCAATAAAGCAGGTATTATATTATATTATTACAACAAAAACAGAAATATGAATACAAATACGCAATTTCTATGTATTTGTTAGGGCAATTTTTTAAAGTTTTGTACTTAGTTTTGTGATCATGTGGGTTGTATTCAAATTTAATTTTTAGCAAAATGGATATACCTTTATGTAAGATATATGATTTTATGTATGTACAAAGGTAGGCAGTGCCAAATCTATTCGCCAAATATTTTGCATATAGTACACGTTTCTGATATTATACTAGACCATATAAATAATAAGTAATTATGTGGAAGTGTTTCCAACATTACTTTTTAGCACTGACCAAAATAAAAATAAAGTTATTTGTTTAATAAAAAAGTATTTGAATTGAAAGAAAAGATTGATCCTTTGTAATTATTGATACATTTTCTTTGTCGTTATAAAAATTAGAAATAAAACAATGGGACGAAAACGTGATTTTTATATACGCGAATATTTTGAAAATGAAGATCGATTCGCAAAATGCAAGGCATGTGGGGAAAGATTTCAGCACAATTTTATAACTAATTTAAAAAGGCATTTGCAAAGAAAGCACGCTGAATTATTTCAGGAATATAATAAACGGATAAAACAGGCAAATGAAGAAATTGATCCCAATGACAAAAAAATTAAATTTACATCCGAAATGTGTCCAAGTGAAGTTGTGAATGCATGCATTGACTTTATAACAAAAGATTCGCTACCTTTGTCATTTTTCGATTCCGATTCATTTAAGACTCTCACTAATCAAATATTTGACGGACTAAAGATGACAAAAATCACGTCCAAAAACATTATGCAGTTTGCTAGTGAAAAGCACAGCAAGCTTATATGTTCAATTAAAAATATGATTAGGGGTAAACTTCTTTGCCTCAAAATCGATACTGCTACTCGAAGTGATCGCGGGGTTCTTTGCATAAATGCCCAAGTGTTTTTGAAAGGAAAAATTGAAATAATAACGCTTTCAATCGAAGAAATAAAGGGAAGGCATACGGCAGAGAACATAAAATTGATAATCCAAAAGTAATGCGTTCTTATGAAATTAAGAAGGATCAAATTTATGCTGTAACAAGCGATAATGGACGCAATATGATTAAAGCGGTTGAGCTTCTGTCAGAGACAGTTATTGACGACGATGATGATGAAAGCGAAATTAACATTTCACAGGACTTTTCCAGTGATGATTTAATACCAATTATAGGTGACCACATAATATCTATTAAATGTGCAGCACACACGCTCCAACTCGCTGTCAAAGACTTTTTGGAAGATTACAGTCCGGGAATAGTAATCAACATCCGTGGTGTTGTAAAGCTTTTAAGGACTCCACTTTTACGGTATATATACGAGTAGTACATATTAAACTTACAATCGCCTGGCAACTAATTTTTTATATTGGTTTTATTTATAACTTTTAGCCAAAAGATAAAAGAGTTGAACCTTGTGAAACCACAAATTGATGTTCCAACTCGTTGGAGTTCTACTTATAACATGATGAACAGACTTTGCCAACTTAAAGATTTTTGTGCCCAATATTTAGCAGCATCGAAACAATTGAGCGTTGACGAGTGGCAATTGACAGAGAGCATCGTGGCAGTTTTAGCAATACCTTTTGCCTTAACATTAAAGCTCCAAGAAAGTCAATTGCTCTTGGGCGACTTTAATAAAGGTTGGCTGGAAATGACGCTTCAGTTGAAAAGCAAAGAATGCGTAATTAGCGAAAGGTTTTTGAGTTTCGTTGAGAAGAGGCAAAGTTCGCTTCTTGAAAACGCGACTATGTATGCAGCCCTATTTTTGGACCCCAGGTTGAGGCGTGTTCTTTCTAAAGAGAAAATGCAATCCGCTAAAATTCACCTCAAAGGACTTGTTCGTCGCATGGAGGGCTTAAAAGAGGTTACTTTTTTAAATAATTATATTACCTCACGGGTTTTTGAGTAATTTTTTGTAACTTTTTTTCAATTTAGAATCACGGCTCATCCTCTCAAGATTTTCAACACAGTGAAGATATGACATTCTTGGTTGATGAATCTTCTATGCAAAGTTCGTCATCACTCTTAAAGAACTGTATAAGAGAGCTTGAGTTAGCGAATTCTTCATCCGAAGAGGATTCTCCAGAGATCCAGAGTGAAGTCAGAAAAGCCTTTTATGAAATTGAGTCCTATAAAGAAAAGCGAGTAGATGTTGACATGGATATAATCGAATACTGGAACGGTAAAAAATATTGTTTTCCATGGCTTCGAAAACTTGCCTTTGCTATTCATTCGGTGCCTTCCACGCAAGTTAGCGTTGAACGATCGTTTTCCGCCCTGAAGCTGATTCTAACGGATTTGCGTTATAACCTAACCGAACAAAATTTGGAAACTATTTGTCTTTTGAAGCTTAATAGAAATATTATTTCACACACGTGAATATTTTAAATCAATTTGTTATTGGAAATAATTAATATTATCCTCGTATAAAAGCATTTTTTATACTGTGCAAAATAAATTCGTAAGCCTTAAGGTTTGTGTATTTGAAGTTTTTTTATTAAAGGGAAAAAACTTTTATTTGGGCATACAAAATATTTTTACATTATAAAAAAAAAATAGATAGAAAGGTGGCATCCCTTGTTAAGATGTTTCATTTTGAAAGCTCTTTCAATCCTCTTTCATTTGATACCAGATTTGTTGAATTTGGATAAGCCGTTTGTTTATTATATGTAAAGGACTTTTATTTGAGCATACAAAATATTTTTACATTTAAAAAAATATATATAGAAAGGTGGCATCCCTTGTTTAGATATTTCATTTTCATAGCTCTTTCAATCATCTTTCATTTGATACCAAATTTGTTTAATTTCGATAAGCGGTTCGTTTCTAATTAGGAAAGGACTTTTATTTCGGCCTTAAAAAATATCTGGCCAAGTTTAACTATTATTAACGGACTGAAAAAATAAAAGTCCGGGTTGACCGATTATTTTGTTTGAAATATAATAAAAGTCTAAGAATAACTTTTATCTAAGGACTTTTATTTAAAAAGTCATAAAAGTCCCGGTCCCTGTTATAAAGGGCTTAGTAGACACAGGGTCCGACGTCACGCTTGTTAAAGAAAGTGTTGCAAGAACACTCGATAAAATTACCATAAATCCAAGTACATCTGTATTACGTGGATTAGGTAACACAACAACAAAGCCGGTTGGTTTGTTTGCAGCAAACGTGGTGGTCGATGCGCTGCATACCCAGCAGCAATTTGTAGTAATACCAGACAGTAAAATGGGGTGCTATGTTATTCTGGGATATGACTTCATCAATAAATTTCGACTAATTGCGAATGCAGATGGCTACAAATTCGAAAGTTTAGAGGGTAAGAAAACAGTTTTGGATGACTACGCCGCAGATGTATATAATATTTTCGAAGCTCCAAACATAACAGCTCCGCCACAATTTCGTAAAAGAATTGAAGATATTATAAACGCAAGTTATCATTCAGAAGAGGTAGCGACAGAGCAGTGTCCCATAATGCTAAAGATTATACCCGATGGTATAGTCAAACCTTTTCGCCAGTCGCCAAGTCGACTTTCAGCAGATGAAGCCATAGCGGTTAAGAACCAGGTAGACGAGAGGATTAGCCAAGGGGTTGTACGCAAATCCACTTCAAACGTAGCAAGTCGAGTTGTGGTCGTTCGCAAAAAAGATAACACGCTAAGAATATGCATCGACTACAGGAAGCTTAATAGTATGGTGTTGGATGATTGTTTTCCGGTGCCTTTGATCGAAGATGTGTTGGAGAAGCTTCAAGGGGCCAAGGTATTTACAATAATGGACCTGGAGAACGGATTTTTTCATGTCCCAGTGGAGGAAGAAAGTTCGAATTTAATAAGGCGCCATTCGGTTTCAAGAACTCTCCAACCGCGTTTATAAGATTTGTCAACCACATATACCAGGAGCTACTCAACGATAATGTTATGCAGTTATATATGGAAGATATCGTCGTTTTCGGGACAACGTCTGAAGAGTGCATGCAGAAGACAGAGAAGGTTATAAGAAAAGCAGTATGGACTCAAAGTAAAATGGAAGAAGTGTAGTTTTCTTGAGTCGCGAATACATTTTCTTGGGCATGTAATCGAAAACAACAAAGTCTGGCCTGGCAAATAGAAGACAGTAGCTGTCAGTCGTTTTCCTACTCCGACAAATGTGAAAGCAGTGCAAGCATTCCTGGGTCTTACGGGATTTTTCAGGAAATTTATTCCGCGGTATGCGCAGGTAGCGCGACCGTTAACAAACCGATTGAGAAAGGACATGGAATTTCACATGGGTCCAGCAGAATTAGATGCAGTAAATAAGCTGAAAGCGCATCTAACAAGTGAACCGGTGTTGCGTATATACGAAAGAGGAGCGACGACTGAGCTGCACACCGATGCATCGAAGGAAGGCTTTGGTGCTGTGTTGCTTCAGGAGTTTGACGGCAGGCTCCATCCCGTGTATTTTTGGAGTAAGAAGACATCAGAAGGAGAATCTAAAAAACGTAGCTACATTCTGGAGGTTAAAGCAGCGTATTTGGCACTCAAGAAATTTCGCCACTACCTGCTCGGGGTCCGGTTTAAGTTGGTTGCGGACTGCATCGCGTTCAAACAAACTACGACAAAGCAGATTGTACCGCGCTCAGTGGGTATTGTACTTGCAAGATTTTGGTTTCGACATAGAGCATCGTGCGGGTGATAAGATGAAACACGTCGACTATCCCAGCCGTTATCCGCAGTCGGTATTAGTAGCCACAACAGAAGTATCAACGCGATTAAAGAAAGCACAGCAGAAGGATGAACACATAAAGACGATTATTGAAGTACTTAAAGAGCGTCCGTATGAAAATTATATGTTGACAGGCGGCATGTTGTTTAAGTCAGTTGAGGGTAATGACTTGCTGGTGGTTCCGAAACTGATGGAACGAGAGATTATAAAGGAAGCGCACGATTTAGGGCATTTCTCAGTAGCCAAGACTATGAATTCGGTACAGCAGCAGTACTGGGTTCCACATTTGGAAAACAAAGTAGGTAAATTCATCGCTAATTGTATTAAATGTATTGTTCATAACAAAAAGTTGGGCAAACAAGAGGGCTACTTGTATTGCATCGATAAGGGTGACACGCCGCTGCACACGTTGCACATCGACCACTTGGGGCCAATGGATGCAACAATAAAGCGTTACAAGTATATTTTGGCAATGTTTGACGGGTTCACCAAATTTGTGTGGTTGTTCCCAACAAAATCTACTGGACACGAAGAAGTAATGCAGAAGTTGAACGAGTGGTCCAACATATTTGGATTTCCAAAGCGAATTGTAAGCGACCGAGGTACTGCTTTTACGGCAAAAGGACTGGTAGATTTCCTCAACGAGCATAAAGTCGAACAGGTCTGGTCAACTACGGGGGTGGCCAGAGGCAACGGCCAGATTGAACACGTGAATCGCTCAATTTTGGCGGTAATCGCGAAGCTGTCAGCAGATGAACCAACTTTGTGGTACAAGTTTGTGCCGCAGGTTCAGAAAGCAATTAATGCGCACGTGCACGCATCTACGAAGTTGTCGCCATTCGAAATCCTGTTTGGCACAAATATGTTAAGTCAAGCAGAGGATCGTTTACTGGAACTTATTGAAGACGAGATTGTTACACAATACAATGAAAATCGTCAGACGTTGCGTGAAGAAGCAAAGCGCAATATAATGCAAGCGCAGAAGGTCTACAAGCGTAATTTTGACAAGAAAAGGCGAGGGGAACACACTTATAATATAGGCGACCTCGTCGCCATAAAGAGAACGCAGTTTGTCGCCGGTCATAAACTAGCCAGCAAGTTTTTGGGTCCGTACGAAGTTACGAAGGTCAAAGCGAATGGCCGCTACGAGGTAAAGAAAGCATCACGTGTCGAAGGTCCGAGCGCTACTATGAGTAGTTGCGCCAACATGAAGTTGTGGCGATTTGTCGAACAAAACGAAGAGCTCTTGTCATCTGGGACAGATGACGAAGGTCAAGAGGGCCGAATGTAAGATGGTGAACTTGTCTCAATGCAGCATGCCGGTGGCATGCTCGGCTGCGAAGAGAGGACGAGTCAGTCGTTGATCAGTTTCATTTTTATATATTTTCTTTTATATTCAAATATCTTTAAAATACTTAATTTAATAAATACTTAATTGAATAAATGCAACAATAACAATATCTGGTATAGTTAAACTATTCTACATACATAACACAACAAATCATCCTCAAGAACTCAAATACGCCGCTATAAGACAACTTACAAATAGACTTGAACGAATACCTCTATCGCGAGGCATACGGAAAGGAACTAAACATATCCAACAACGGATATAAAAAGGAGATCGTGGATAAATTCTGAAAAATGTATGCAACTCAAAAAAGAAACGACAAAGAGCTAGACGAAAAAACTTGGACAGTAATGACTTATACATGAAAAACTACATACAAACTTGCAAAGAAAACCCATTGAACAATCACGGCGTGTATAAACTGACCTGTGAGTGTCGGTATAGCTATATAGGACCAACAGGACGTAAAGTAAGAACTAGGTTTCGTGTACACATAAGGGACTACAACAAAAGGATACGAATACCAACGGCAATACCTGAATCTAATTTTGCAAACCATTTGGTAAACGTAAAATGTTCACCCGCAAACATAAAGAAAAGCGTTAAGGTACTGCACGTACCACGAAAAGGACGGTGCCTAAATGCTCTTGAAAACATGGAAATATACATATAAACAACAAACAATTGATGGGAGGATAAAAAACGAACAAATAAACAGCAAATCTGATGCGATATTTGCACCATTAAGGCTTGTTTAGAAAAAAACAAAACACAGACGTAGGTAAAATGACAGATACCAACATACATACAAAACAAACCTGCAATACCTAAACATACTTAAATTACTGACTATATACCTGTTCTTACCGCGAAGGCAGATTCAAGATAAAATCTACCCTTTTGGACTCTAACCGCGCGAGACTACAGGTACCTTTACTCAGGACATTTAACATTTGTTAACATTTACGATTATGCAGCAATACCTGATTGACCAAATAACGAAATAAATACGGAACAACAGACATAAACTGAACATAACAGAAGATGGCACAACGCCGAAACCGGTTTGTCTAGAAACCAAACTTGACAAGCGATGACGGAGAATCGTTTCAACAAATATCAACAATTCACCCTGTCGGACAAGAAAAAGAAGAAAACAATATATTCATCTATCCGTTGCAACCCACAAGATTTCGCCTCGACCCTTCTGCAAGCCTTGGGTAAAATATCGATGTTCATATTGTCAAACCAATCAGAATGACGCTGACATTCTGAGACAACATAATCAATAGTTTATATTAGGGCTGTACAATTTAATCGGTCTAGCCGGCTAAAAAAATTAGCTTATTTAATTAGATAGCTAACCGATAGGGTTAATGGCTAATTTTTTTCCCAGCTATATTCATTGATTCCTTACCCACAGACAATTTAAAAAAAATAATAATTTCAGTTATTTATAACAAAATTAAAGAGAATAGAGTAATTAATTTAATTATTTAACACTTAACAATATTTTATTTATGAAAATGGTTCTTAAATTAATTATTGAGTTCAGAGAGTGTACCTGACGTTGGGACACCTAAGTGTTTTCTTGCCAGCTTAGCCAGGTTAGGAAACTTATGACGTTTTGAGTGCCACCAATGAACAGGGTTATCACCAAGCGAAATATTTGGCTCCAATTTAAAGCTATTGCTCTTTCTTTCGTTTGCATCACTCAGATAATTTGGATTTTCACTTTAAAAGCTGGCCATTCTCTCAAAACTTTGTGATAAGGCTTCAAAATTCAAGAGATAATCGAAATATTTCTCTCTCGTGATATTAATAGCAGCTGCTTTAACATTTTCCCTGATCTAATTTCTAAAAGTTTTTCTGGGACTGACTCTCGAAATTCTTGAGTTTTATCAGCCAAATGTTTATATTTGCAATATAATAAAACATAAATTAATTTTATAATCAATCTTTTTAAAATAATTTCGTTATTAGTGTATAAATGCATCGTGTTACTATACCTAATATCCAAAAACCAGGCTAATGCAGACACGGAATCACAATTTTCTCCCAAAAACCGAGATTCTTCCTGTTCGCGAAATACTTGGTGAAGTGATTGAATTTTCGGAAGGTGGTCTGATTCATCAAGCGACAAAAACTTATCTATTATCGAATGAATAAGTGGCCGTACCATTCCACTAGTTGATTCGGTTTGACTAGACATTATTTTAGTTGCTACTACAAATGAATTCAATATTCGGACCAAATCTCTTAAATAATTCCAATCTAAATTGCTTAAAAGAAATTTTTTACACATTGCTGTAAACTCAATATTCAGTAATACACTTTCAACATTTTATTTCTAAGCGGAATTCCAACGCGTTACACAGTAGCTAATCAACGAATTTTCTGGTAAATTATGTAATTTCTGGTCTTCTTTAAGAGCGTTTGTTGCTCTATACATATGAAATATCTGGATATAGTAGCAATTTAGGTGACATTAACGCTGATTTTAGTGATTCAAAAGATTTGTCACACTCACTATCACAAATAAATTATTTCTGTTTAAACCATTCAAAGGTGCTGCTAGAGACGCAAAGTTAGGTATAATCCTTCGATAGGAATTTGCAAATTTTGGAATCGTCTGGCAACAAACCTTTTGCGGAACATTTGTGGCCTAAAAATGTAACTTCTGGCCTTAGAAAATTGCACATATTTGGATTAAGTTTGAGGTTAAATGATCTACATGTGTCAAAAACTTTTGAAAGATTTTTAATGCGATGTGCTCCACTACATCCTATGACGATGATATCGTCGACGTACAAAAATGCTACATTAGCCGGAATGCCTGAAAAAAGTATTTGTTTAACAATTTATTTACTTGGCTGTTAATCTACTCACGCTGAGAATATGGTAATCGGTAATTTTTAATGTAAACAGGTTTAGTGTCTGTAAGTCTTAATTTTTGTTCGTAAAAATCGTTTAATGTCATTTTGTCGTCAGGCAAAGCGAATATATCTGCATATTTTAGACATAAGTCGAGTAACTTACTAGCGTTTTTTTCTGAATTTGTTTCTTTAAAATGTTAATAAGTTCCTTAGTCCGGTTATCGTCTTTCGTCGTATTTTTGATGGAATAAACATGATAATTAGAAAATGTATCGGTCCGAATGTTACAGTTCTTTACGTTCTTTACATCATCTGTGGTATTAAAAATCTTGATGATTGGGTTACTGGAATTAACTATGCATCTCGGCACAAAACTGTAGGTCCCTCCAATTGTTATATAATATAAAGACGCACACCACAAATGGAAGGAGAAGCTCGGCCAAACACTGAGATATATAGTGTTCATGCCAAAATTATTATTATATCAACGTTGTACATTGGATCGATTTTTTTTTGTATTTCATTTGGCAAAATAGCTCTTCTTCCGAATATTAATACGAATGGAGTAAATTCGTATTCAAAAACTGTGTGTTGTGTTATGCTAAAATTTAAAAATATTAAGTATACGTCCCAATCGGAATACGTTTCTTTAAAATACGCACGCAAATATTCGTTAAATAGAGTATGGTTCCGTTCAATTGTACCCACGGTTTCATGATGGTATGCGGTTGAAAAATTATGTTCAATGTTTAAAATTTTTGTTAATTCTGAAAAAATATTGTTTGTGAATTCCATTTCAATTCATTACACCGTATGTTAACACGAAACTCTCAAAAATTGCAGATGCAATTGTTTTAGCGCTTTTGTCTGGTATACATAGCTGGTTGGTTGGTTGGTTGAAGCGTTGCCTAGTCCTTTAGTGACAAGGGCCCAATTAGCGCTGGAAGCACCATTTTGCAATCGTTAATAAATATTTGGTTAAATCGCATAGAATGGTAAGTGCAAACTTTTTACCATTATACGACTCGGGTAAAGGTCCTATTGTATCAATAACAATAATGTCGAATGGTTTGCAAAGTGTTGGTGTAAGAACAAAAGTTCTTTTAGTTTTAGGCTCAACTTTGTTTAGCAAACATTTTTCGCAACTTTTTACAGATTTAGCATTGTCACGAGTCATGTTTTTCCAATAATATTTGCTACGTAGTTTGGCATAAAGTTTTTATGTTTCCGCAATGTTCTCCTGAAAGCGGGTCAGTGTGGTAAATTGTCATTCGTTTTTGTTTCTGATCGTCGTTGTCTACAGTCTCTACTGGATCTGTCTGAAATATTAATGTAGCTCTGCTCGAACCTTGTCGTAGATACTTTAAATCTACTACTGACGTGCGAGTTTATATATCCAAACATCTAAAAATGCATAGTATTCTATGCAAGGTACGTGGATGACATTATCTGCGTGGTCACCAAGGACAATGAAGAGCAGATACTGGAATACCTGAACAAACAACATGGATGTATAATGTTAACGATGGAAATGGAAAATAAGGGCACAATAAATTACCAGGATCTGAGGATTAAGACAGACAAAATTGCCCAAAAACTTGACTACGAAATTAACAGAAAACCGACAGCTACATACACCATAATACATAGCACAACAAATCATCCTCAAGAACACAAATACGCCGCTATAAGACAACTTACAAACAGACTTGAACGAATACCTCTATCGCCAGGCATACGGAAAGGAACTAAACATATCCAACAACGGATATAAAAAGGAGATCGGGGATAAATTCTGAAAAATGTATGCAATTCAAAAAAGAAACGACAGAGAGCTAGACGAAAAAACTTGGACAGTAATGACTTATACATGAAAAATTACATACAAACTTGCAAAGAAAACCCATTGAACAAACACGGCGTGTATAAACTGACCTGTGAGTGTCAGTATAGCTATATAGGACCAACAGGACGTAAAGTAAGAACAAAGTTTCGTGTAAACATAAGGGACTACAACAAAAGGATACGAAAACCAACGGCAATATCTGAATCTAATTTTGCAAACCATTTGGTAAACGCAAAATGTTCATCCGCAAACCCCCCAAATAAAGTAAAGCGTTAATGTACTGCACGTACAACGAAAAGGACGGCGCCTAAATGCTCTTGAAAACATGGAAATATATAAACAACACAGTCATCGACTGATCTCCGTTGCATTCGGTTGTCTTTCTCGGCTATCTTGGTTGTGTATTCTGAGTATTTTGCGATTTTTCTCTCTTATTGGTGTTCAATTCTCACAAGCTTTCGTTGTTATTTCTAACGCGTGTGCTGATTAAATTTCAACATAGCAAAGAGATAAGCAAAAACTTATTATTGGTAAGCCCAGATCGTAAACGTAAAAACAACAAAATATCACAAAAGAAATCTTTCCTTCATTACCAGTTGCTAATAAAGTCAACCCAAAATACATAGTGGCAAGTGCAGTAGACTCTAATAAGCCTCTTAATAAATATTCATGCTTTGCTGTAAACAAAGCTTTGAAAAACATAAGCAATGACATTTTAAACATATCTGAGCTAAGAGACGGAAATCTTCTCTTACTAGTAAAGGCAATAGTGTCGCGCAAAAATTTATTTCAACAAAACTTCTCTTTGGCATCTGCCACGTGAAATTTGACCTCCACAATAACCTCAACTCGTCAAAAGGCACAATTTACGCACCGTGTTTAAACGACGTCCCCGAAAACGAAATTGTTGAAAATTTGAAATTTTCGAACTCTATCACCTTCCTACTAAAATTGAAGTTTCGTGGTATACCACGAAAGTGAGACCTTATTATCCCAACCCGATGAGGTGCAAAAACTGTCAACTGCTTGGACATACAATGAAAAGATGTACAAAAAACCCCGTATGCGACACTTGCGCACTCCCTCCGCACAACCCATCACCTTGCTCGCGCTGTTTATGTGCAAATTGCTCTGGCAATAATTCGGCATCAAGTAAATCATGCCCAAAGTTCATTTAAATGAAACAAATAATTACGATTAAAACCGACAACAAGTGCTCTATGCGGGAAGCTATCCAAATTCAGCGAAAACAAATTCCACAAAAAATTGATGAACACTCCACTCCCTTCTCTGAAGTAGCGAAAACGTTATTTAACAAAAATAATAAAAACAACTCTAGCGAACTAAACTCACAAATAACAAATTCAACCACAAATAGCATTAGCGACAAACGAAGCAATGCAAACAAAGAAAATACAGAAAACAACCAAAGCATACCAAACTCCAACAACTTACAGGCAATTGAATCAGTCGATGATCCAACAATAACCGGTTCCCTCTCTTACGATTTCATCTCCCAAATCAATTCTCTCCCATCAGAATTCATCCGACAACTTACCTCTTACATGAACTCCTCTCCTACCTTCCCTCCCCTCACATTAGATACTAGTGATCCAAAAGAAACTAATACTAATGAATCATGAAAATACTACAGCGGAATCTTAATGGCCTTATTAAAAACTACTCCGATTTAAATATACTAATTAAAGAATTTACTCCCGAAATTATAGCTCTTCAAGATAGTAGAGTAAGTCACTCTTTACTGATCCATAAACTCGATCTCCTTGGTTTTCAACCTAATCTCCTTCGTTGGATGGCTTCTTACCTCATTGACAGAACACAACGAGTTCTTTTTAAAAATAGTTCCTCAAACATGGTCCCGCAAGGAAGTCACCTTGGTCCGATTCTGTTTTTACTTTTTATAAATGACTTACCTTCTGTAATAAATTATTCAAAAATTTTATTGTATGCTGATGATGTAAAGCTTTTTACATCGTATCATTCTGTTGAGGAAAGGTCCTTACTACAAGCGGATTTAAATAGCATGACTAACTGGTGTGAAAAAAATTACATGCCACTAAACCTTAAAAAATGTAAAGTAATGTGCTTTTCTCGCAGAGCAGTTCAACCAGCATCTTATGAAATAGGTAACCATAACCTCGAACAAGTGTTTAACTTTGTTGATCTTGGAATTACAATGGATCCGAAATTTAATTTTAATCTTCACATCAATGTTACAGTTAACAAAGCCAAGGGTGTTTTTGCATTTGTAAAACGGTGGTCAAAAGAATTCAATGACCCTTACATCACGAAGGCTCTGTTCACAACGTTAGTGAGGCCCATACTGGAATATGGATCTGTTGTTTGGAACCCGCGCTATCAAGTTCATTCCGACAGAATAGAGTCCATTCAAAAACAATTTCTGCTTTTTGCTTTAAGGAATTTTCGTTGGGATTCTCAGTACAACCTGCCGCCATATAAAAGTCGTTTAAAACTCATTAATCTTCCTACACTTGCTAGTCGTAGAGAAATGCTAGGCATTGTATTTTTGGTCAAGTTACTGACAGGCTTGATCTCTAGCCCATCTCTTCTTAGCGAAATAAAACTTAACGTTCCCTCCAGAATTTCAAGACATTTCCGGCCTCTCTTTCTGAAGCCATGTAAAAGTAATTTTGAGTTAAATGAGCCACTCCGTAGTTTGTGTCAGGATTTTAACACTCACTCCGGTTCTTTTGATATTTCAGACTCACTTTTTTACATAAAGAAAACTATACTCAATCCTCTCAATAATTAATACATACATACATATACATATATTACTATTCGATCAGTTGATGAGCATTTGTTCTGTAGCTGAACAGTTTTAGATCTCGACACTTAACAAACCTCTGCCTTTCATGACTCGGCGCAATATATATGAAAAAACAAAATTTTTTTTTTTTTATATATCCGTGCGTCATGCGGATGCGCCCCTCGCGTCGGTCGGGCGGGTAGGGAGGGATACAACCGTTGGGATTATTATTATTATTATTAAAGATACATATATTCCAGCCAGAAAATCAGCATATCCCCCGAACAAATATGTGAGCTATTTCCATAATAGTCCGCAAAACACCTCCTGCAAACAAGGCATTGCCGTATTTGTGAAGAAATCACTCTGCCATAATCAAATTCCTATTGCCTCAAATATTCAGTCATTAGCATTAGAAGTGGATGTTGGTTTTAAGGTGACAATAATTACGTGCTACATTCCTCCAGATCACAGTTTTAATAACAGAGAACTAACCGACATTCTGAACCGTTTTTCCACGCCAATAATAATATTAGGCGACTTTAATGCTTGGAGTCCCCTTTGGGGCTCTGTTTCGGCAAACAAAAGGGGAAAAATAGTCGAGGACATAATCCTCTCTAAAAATCTCGTGGTTCTTAATGATTGTTAACCCACCCATTTTGCCCATCCTGATATCACCCTCTCTTCAGCCTCCATAGCCCCAAAACTAGCATCCAAAACGCTGGATGATTTGCACAATAGTGACCACTTCCCTATAATAACTTCCTTTGCAATCCCCATATCCTATCAAGTCAAGCCCGTTGCCAAATTCATAGCAGATAAGGCAGATTGGTCTAAACTCTGCAGCTCCTCAATAATTTTGTCCAATGACAAACCATATGCTACCAACATTTATGCAGAAGCATCAGCAATCAAATCGATTATTCGCTCAGCTGCTCACCTTGCAATCCCACAAACGAGCACAAAAAAATTTTCTGCTAAATTGCCTTACTGGTCTAACCTCTTATCAATACTCAGAAATACAAAGAAAAATGTTGGTGCCAATACAAAAGGAACAGAACTGACCAAAACTATATAGAATACAAGAAAGCCAATGCCCTTTTTAGGCGAGAACTTAAAGCTTCAAAACGAAAGTCACTGGAAAAACTTACGTCGGAAATCTCTCCTTCTTCCAGTCCAAAAAAAGTGTGGGCAGATATAAAAACACTTACATCTTCACCTCAACGGAACCATATTGATTTTATTCATTCCCCAGAAGGACCAATTTACGATGCTCAAAGCATTGTTAATAAATTTGCAGAAACATGGTCAAACTATTCAAATTCCACTAATTTCAGTTCAGATTTTAATACGTTAAATGAAAAAGGCAAACATGAAAACTATCAAAACCGATTTCCAACGTCGTTTGCCTCAAGCGCTGATTCTCCTATCACACTATTTCTTCAATGACAGGCAAAACCCCAGGTGCAGACAAAATACCTTACGCAATTTTAAGAAATATCCCTATTGCTCTGAAATCAAGGCTCATAAGGCTATACAACTTGATCTTAGCCCGAGGCGTATACCCACAAGAATGGAAAACAGCTGGGATTATACCTATCCCTAAACCAAGTAAACCCAACACGCAGATTTCAAATTACAGACCAATCTCTCTCTTACCTTGTATGTCAAAAGTATTAGAATAGATAATTTCTCGGCGACTGGTATGGTTTTTTGAACAAAATGAGTTGATAAACCCACACCAATTTGCTTTTCGGAAAGGCGTAAGCGTAACAGATCCTCTTCTGTTACTTGAACATAATACATCCAACGCCCTAACATCAAAAAATCACGTTTCAATACTGTGTTTAGACTTTGAAAAGGCATATGATAGAACTGGTGCTCATTGCGTGTTACAAGAACTTAAACGCTGGAAAGTTGGGGAAAAAATATACAGCATCGTAAAATCTTTCTTATGCAATCGCAAATTTTTCGTTCTTACTAATAATCGGAAATCAAAAATGTTTCCCCTCTTTAATGGCATCCCTCAAGGATCGCCGCTATCGGTCATCCTATTTACGATTGCTTTCAATGCAGTTAGCACTATAACTTCTTCCGAACACTTTGTTTATGCTGACGACGTAATAATTTTTTCAAAAACCAAGGATCTGACTGTAATCAAAACTGCCTTCACCAACATTTTGGCGGACTTAAACAATTGGTCAAATATATCCGGTGCTAATTTGTCTGTGAATAAAAGCACATCCTTCCATATGTGCAGAAAGCACAAATGTATTTTTCCAACCATTTCCCTTTTTAACTCCCCGATCCCCCATACTAATAGCTTAAAAGTATTAGGCATTATATTCGATAAAAGATTTACTTTCAAAGAGCATTGCGAATATGTTAGACTAAGCTTATTCTCTAGGCTTAATATTATCAAATACCTGTCATCCAAACATTGTCTAGTACATATAAGAACTCTTGTCAATATAACTAAAGCATTAATACTTTCTAAAATCGATTTCGGACTCACAATATATGGACACTGCGCCAAAACACACATAAAACGGCTACAAGTACCATATCATGCTGCTGCCAGGAGAAGCATTCGAGCCTTTCCCACATCTCCAACAAGAGTCATTTTAGCTGAAGCGGGATTACCATCCATCTCGGAAAGAGTACTGAACAACACAACGATGCTAATTCCAAAGATGTTCCACTGCAAAAACAAATTAATTTTTACATATGTTGAAGCAGAATGGCTCCAAAGAACCAAAGCCAACTCAATATCAGCGATATCACGTGTCTTAAACTTAGCCAAGAGCCTCAACATCGTTTCCATGCCAGCGCTGCTAGCAATTCAGACGTACCCACTGTGGGTGGCACCAAGGTCTGTGTGTTCATCACCAACTTATTAAAGTATCCAAAAACCTCTACCAGCCCCATTAAATACAGACAACTCTACTGTAAATCTATTGAACATCTGAGGGGTAATTGGGATTTTATATTTACAGACGGATCGAAGTCTGACACCAGCACTACGTTTGCAGTAACAAATGAGCTTGGTGCCACAATTGCAGTCGGTACTATGCCTGAGTATTGCTCGATATTTACAGCTGAAGCAGCTGCATTATTTGAAGCGGTACGGTTCGTCTGCCTCAGTGGAAAGAAATACGTTATATGCAGTGATAGTAAATCCACATTCGAATCCCATAAGGATTTCATTAAAATCATGTGGATACCAGGTCATGCCGGTATTCAGGGAAACGAGAGAGCTGACGAACTCGTCAAAAAATATATTCAAGAGAAATTCGCAAGAGATTGGCTTGACTACCATCACAGTTACAAAAACTACACCTCTACGGGAAAAACTAAAAATTTGGCACTCTCTTACCACAAATGCACACCTTTTAAATGGCTCAGCATTACAAGTCTGCTCGTTTTGCGGCTCCACTGAAAACACAGTTGTTCACCTTCTAGATGCATGTACGGGACTCAAACTAATAAGGACCTCGATATTTAACAACACCAAACCATCAACATACCTCAAATACAGCGATGCCGATAGCATTAATATTATCTATAAATTTATTAAATTGTGCAATATACAGATTTAATCATTACTGTTTTACTTCTTCTTTTATAGTTATATATGACACAACCAATACCTATTGGCACATGCATGCGTTGCATTAATTGTGGACCACGTGTGCGTGTGAGTATACATCTAGATGCAGACATATGTATGTAGATATGTATGATTAACACAAGGATGTTGCACATACGCGCGCTTGTCACACAGCTTTTCAGTGCGAAAGATCATGAGACCATGCCATAGCCAAATGCATTTGCCAATATGTATTGGTATTCGAACATTTCTACCAAATAACTATTCCTATCTTAGCAATAAGCCGAAGGCCCTGGTAGCTAGTGCTTTAATTATATAAGTGTAATAATTATTAATTAGTTGTTACTCTTGCAAATAAATAAAAAAATTAAAAAATATAAACAACAAACATTTGATGGAAGGATAATAAACGAACAAATAAACAGCAACTCTGATGCGATATTTGCACCATTAAGGCTTGTTTAGAAAAAAACCAAACAAAGACGTAGGTAAAATGACAGATACCAACATACAAAACAAACCTGCAATACCTAAACAGACTTAAATTGCTGACTATCTACCTGTTCTTAACGCGAAGGCAGATTCGAGATAAAATATACCCTTTTGGACTCTAACCGCGCGAGACTACAGGTACCTATACTCAGGAAATTTAACATTTGTTAACATTTACGATTATGCACCAATACCTGATTGACCAAATAACGAAATAAATACGGAACAACAGACATAAACTGAACAGAACGAAAATTGACACTGAAGATGGCACAACGCCGAAACCCGTTTGTCTCCAAACCAAACTTGACAAGCGATGACGGAGAATCGTTTCAACAAATATCAACAATTCACCCTGTCGGACAAGAAAACGAAGAAAACAATTTATTCATCTATCCGTTGCAACTCACAAGATTTCGCCTCGACCCTTTCGCAAGCCTTGGGTAAAATATCGATGCTCATATTCTCAAACCAGTCAGAATGACGCTGACATTCTGAGACAACATAATCAATAGTTTATATTAGGGCTGTACAATTTAACCGGTCTAGCCGGCTAAAAAAGTTAGCAAAGTAATTAGCTAGCTAACCGGTAGGCTAAACGGCTATTTTTTTTCCCAGCTATATTCATTGATTCCTTACCCACAGACAAGTTAAAAAAATAATAATTTCAGTTATTTATAACAAAACTAACGACAATAGAGTAATTATTTTAATTATTTAACACTAAACAATATTTTATTTATGAAAATGGTTCTTAAATTAACTATTGAATTCAGAGATTGTACTTAACGTTGGGACACCTAAGTGTTTTCTTGCCAGCTTAGCCAGGTTAGGAAACTTATGACGTTTTGAGTGCCACCAATGAAGAGGGTTATCACCAAGCGAAATATTTGGCTCCAATTTATAGCTATTGCTTTTTCTTTCGTTTGCATCACTCAGATAATTTGGATTATCATTTTCAAAGCTGGCCATTCTCTCAAAACTTTGTGATAAGGCTTCAAAATTCAAGAGATAATCGAAATATTTCTCTCTCGTGATTTTAATAGCAGCTGCTTTAACATTTGCCTTGATCTAATTTCTTTGACTCTCGAAATTCTTGAGTTTTATCAGCCAAATTTTTATATTTGCAATATAATAAAACATAAATTAATTTTATAATCAATCTTTTTAAAATAATTTCGTTATTAGTGTATAAATGCATCGTGCTAATATACCTAATATCCAAAAACCAGGTTAATGCAGACACGGAATCACAATTTTCTCCCAAAAACCGAGATTCTTCCTGTTCGCGAAATACTTAGTGAAGTGATAGAATTTTCGGAAGGTGGTCTGATTCATCAAGCGAACAAATGGATTCAATATTCGGACCAAATCTCTTAAATAATTCCAATCTAAATTGCTTAAAATACATTTTTTACACATTGCTGTAAACTCAAGATTCAGTAACACACTTTCAACAGCTTATTTGTAAGCGGAATTCCAACGCGTTACACAGTAGCTAATCAACGAATTTTCTGGTAAATTATGTAATTTCTGGTCATCTTTAAGAGCGTTTGTTGCTTTATACATATGAAATATCTGGATATTGTAGCAATTTAGGTGACATTAACACTGATTTTAGTGATTCAAAAGATTTGTCACTCTCACTATCACAAATAAATTCTTTCTGTTTAAACCATTCAAAGGTGCTGCTAGAGACGCAAAGTTAGGTATAATCCTTCGATAGTAATTTGCAAATTTTGGAATCGTCTGGCAACAAACCTTTTGCGGAACATTTGTGGCCTAAAAATGTAACTTCTGGCCTTAGAAAATTGCACATATTTGGATTAAGTTTGAGGTTAAATGATCTACATGTGTCGAAAACTTTTGAAAGATTTTTAATGCGATGTGCTCCACTACATCCTATGACGATGATATCGTCGACGTACAAAAATGCTACATTAGCCGGAATGCCTGAAAAAAGCATTTGTTTAACAATTTATTTACTTGGCTATTTATCTACTCACGCTGAGAATATGGTAATCGGTAATTTTTAATGTAAACAGGTTTAGTGTCTGTAAGTCTTAATTTTTGTTCGTAAAAATCGTTTAATGTCATTTTGTCGTCAGGCAAAGCGAATATATCTGCATATTTTAGACATAAGTCGAGTAATTTCCTAGCGTTTTTTTTTTCTGAATTTGTTTCTTTAAAATGTTAATAAGTTCCTTAGTCCGGTTATCGTCTTTCGTCGTATTTTTGATGGAATAAACATGATAATTAGAAAATTTATCGGTCCGAATGTTACAGTTCTTTACGTTCTTTACATCATCTGTGGTATTAATAATCTTGATGATTGGGTTACTGGAATTAACTATGCATCTCGGCACAAAACTGTAGGTCCCTCCAATTGTTATATAGACGCACACCACAAATGGAAGGAGAAGCTCGGCCAAACACTGAGATATATAGTCTACATGCCAAAATTATTATTATATCAACGTTGTACATTGGATCGCTTTTTTTGTATTTCATTTGGCAAAATAGCTCTTCTTCCGAATATTAATTCGAATGGAGTAAATTCGTATTCAAAAACTGTGTGTTGTGTTATGCAAAAATGTCAAATATATTAAATATACGTCCCAATCGGAATATGCTTCTTTAAAATACGCACGCAAATACTCGTTAAATAGTCTATGGATCCGTTCAATAGTACCCACGGTTTCATGATGGTATGCGGTTGAAAAATTATGTTCAATGTTTAAAATTTTTGTTAATTCTGAAAAAAAATTGTTTTTGAATTCCGTTCCTAGATCGGATTTAATCCAATTCATTATACTGTATGTTAACACGAAACTCTCAAAAATTGCAGATGCAATTGTTTTAGCGATTTTGTCTGGTATAGCAATCGTTAATAAATATTTGGTTAAATCGCATAGAATGGTAATTGCGAACTTTTTACCATTATACGACTCGGGTAAAGGTCCTATTAGCAAACATTTTTTACAAATAAAGGATTGTCACGAGTCATGTTTTTCCAATAATATTTGGTACGTAGTTTGGCATAAAGTTTTTATGTTTCCGCAATGTTCTCCTGAAAGCGGGTCAGTGTGGTAAATTGTCATTAGTTTTTGTTTCTGATCGCCGTTGTCTACAGTCTCTACTGGATCTGTCAGGATAATTTGTAGATTCTTTATAATTTTGTTTCCGCTGTTAACACAATTAATTTGAGTTTATTTTATTTTTTTTGAGAATTTTGAGAAAAAATCAAGAATTTTAGTTTATTGGTTTTTTTTAATTTAAAAATATTGAAACCTTTAAGAAAATGAAATTTTTTAGTTCATTTCGTTTTTGCACCACCACCAATTTGCACTTTCGCAATTAAGTAAATTGTTATGATTTTTCATTAATTTAATATATGTGAAAATTTTATTATTTTTTTTCATTAACTTAAGTTATGTTAAAATTCTTTCGGCCATTTTTGTATGGCCACAGGTTAAATTACTTTAAATTCATTTTTTTACACATACTATTTTCCACGCTTCCCCGAAGCTGTTACCTCTATGAGGCCAATACTCTAGTGCTCTAGCTGGATCATCTTTAACATTTTAACAAATTTGGAGCCAACGAAGGCGTTGCAGATATATAAGGTGTTAATTTTGTATTACTTGAGCAGCAAAAACTTCTCGGAATTAAATTCACTCTCGATGATTTCCTCTAAATATTGGAACCCAATAGCCATTTAGGAAATTGCAGTTGCTATGAGTGATTATTAGTAAGGCTGTCCGATGTTGGAAGGGGTTTGTTCCATTGCTTTTATGTTCTGACATATATATGTATGTAGCTCTGCTAGAACCTTGTCGTAGATACTTTAAATCTACTGCTGACGTGCGGTGCGAGTTCATCTATCCAAACATCTGAAAATGCGTAGTATTCTATGCAAGGTACGTGGATGACATTATCTGCGTGATCACCAAGGACAATGAAGAGCAGATACTGGAATACCTGAACAAACAACATGGATGTATAATGTTTACGATGGAAATGGAAAATAAAGCAACAATAAATTACCAGGATCTGAGAATTAAGACAGACAAAATTGCCCAAAAACTTGACTACGAAATTAACAGAAAACCGACAGCTACATACACCATAATACATAACACAACAAATCATCCTCAAATACACCGCTATAAGACAACTTACACACAGACTTGAACGAATACCTCTATCGCGAGGCATACGGAAAGGAACTAAACATATCCAACAACGGATATAAAAAGGAGATCGTGGATAAATTCTAAAAAATGTATGCAATTCAAAAAAGAAACGACAGAGAGCTAGACGAAAAAACTTGGACAGTAATGAATTATACATGACAAATTACATACAAACTTGCAAAGAAAACCCATTGAACAAACCCGGCGTGTATAAACTGACCTGTGAGTGTCAGTATAGCTATATAGGACTAACAGGACGTAAAGTAATAACAAGGTTTCGTGTACACATAAGGGACTACAACATAAGGTTACGAAAACCAACGGCAATACCTGAATCTAATTTTGCAAACCATTTGGTAAACGCAAAATGTTCACCCGCAAACCCCCCAAATAAAGAAAAGCGTTAAGGTACTGCACGTACAACGAAAAGGACGGCGCCTAAATGCTCTTGAAAACATGGAAATATACATATAAACAACAAACATTTGATGGGAGGATAAAAAACGAACAAATAAACAGCAACTCTGATGCGATATTTGCACCATTTAGGCTTGTTTAGAAAAAAACAAAACAAAGACGTAGGTAAAATGACAGATACCAACATACAAAACAAACCTGCAATACCTAAACAGACTTAAATTACTGACTATCTACCTGTTCTTACCGCGAAGGCAGATTCGAGATAAAATATACTTGGACTCTAACCGCGCGAGACTACAGGTACCTATACTCAGGACACTTAACATTTGTTAACATTTACGATTATGCACCAATACTTGATTGACCAAATAACGAAATAAATACGGAACAACAGACGTAAACTGAACAGAACGAAAATTGACACTGAAGATGGTACAACGCCGAAACCGGTTTGTCTCCAAACCAAACTTGACAAGCGAAGACGGAGAATCGTTTCAACAAATATCAACAATTCACCCTCTCGGACAAGAAAAAGAAGAAAACAATATATTCATCTATCCGTTGCAACTCACAAGATTTCGCCTCGACCCTTTCGCAAGCCTTGGGTAAAATATCGATGCTCATATTGTCGAATCAGTCAGAATGACGCTGACATTCTGAGACAACATAATCAATAGTTTATATTAGGGCTGTACAATTTAACCGGTCTAGCCGGCTAAAAAAGTTAGCAAAGTAATTAGCTAGCTAACCGGTAGGCTAAACGGCTATTTTTTTCCCAGCTATATTCATTGATTCCTTACCCACAGACAAGTTAAAAAAATAATAATTTCAGTTATTTATAACAAAACTAACGACAATAGAGTAATTATTTTAATTATTTAACACTAAACAATATTTTATTTATGAAAATGGTTCTTAAATTAATTATTGAATTCAGAGATTGTACTTGACGTTGGGACACCTAAGTGTTTTCTTGCCAGCTTAGCCAGGTTAGGAAACTTATGACGCTTTGAGTGCCACCAATGAAGAGGGTTATCACCAAGCGAAATATTTGGCTCCAATTTAAAGCTATTGCTTTTTCTTTCGTTTGCATCACTCAGATAATTTGGATTATCACTTTCAAAGCTGGCCATTCTCTCAAAACTTTGTGATAAGGCTTCAAAATTCAAGAGATAATCGAAATATTTCTCACTCGTAATTTTAGTAGCAGCTGCTTTAACATTTTCCTTGATCTAATTTCTAAAAGTTTTTCTGGGACTGACTCTCGAAATTCTTGAGTTTTATCAGCCAAATTTTCATATTTGCAATATAATAAAACATTAATTAATTTTGTAATCAAACTTTTTAAAATAATTTAGTTATACGTGTATAAATGAATCGTGTTACTATATCTAAGATCCAAAAACCAGGTTAATGCAGACACGGAATCACAATTTTCTCCCAAAAACCGAGATTATTCCTGTTCGCGAAATACTTGGTGGAGTGATTGAATTTTCGGAAGGTGGTCTGATTCATCAAGCGACGAAAACTTATCTGTTATCGAATGAATAAGTGGCCGTACCATTCCACTAGTTGATTCGGTTTGACTAGACATTATCTTCGTTGCTACCACAAATGAATTCAATATTCGGACCAAATCTCTTAAATAATTCCAATGTAAATTGCTTAAAAGAAATTTTTTACACATTGCTGTAAACTCAAGATTCAGTAACACACTTTCAAAAGCTTATTTGTAAGCGGAATTCCAACGCGTTACACAGTAGCTAATCAACGAATTTTCTGGTAAATTATGTAATTTCTGGTCATCTTTAAGAGCGTTTGTTGCTTTATACATATGAAATATCTGGATATTGTAGCAATTTAGGTGACATTAACGCTGATTTTAGTGATTCAAAAAATGTGTCACTCTCACTATCACAAATAAATTCTTTCTGTTTAAACCATTCAAAGGTGCTGCTAGAGACGCAAAGTTAGGTATAATCCTTCAATAGTAATTTGAAAATTTTTGAATCGTCTGGCAACAAACCTTTTGCAGAACATTTGTGGCCTAAAAATGTAACTTCTGGCCTTAGAAAATTGCACATATTTGGATTAAGTTTGAGGTTAAATGATCTACATGTGTCGAAAACTTTTGAAAGATTTTTAATGCGATGTGCTCCACTACATCCTATGACGATGATATCGTCGACGTACAAAAATGCTACATTAGCCGGAATGCCTGAAAAAAGCATTTGTTTAACAATTTATTTACTTGGCTATTTATCTACTCACGCTGAGAATATGGTAATCGGTAATTTTTAATGTAAACAGGTTTAGTGTCTGTAAGTCTTAATTTTTGTTCGTAAAAATCGTTTAATGTCATTTTGTCGTCAGGCAAAGCGAATATATCTGCATATTTTAGACATAAGTCGAGTAATTTACTAGCGTTTTTTTCTGAATTTGTTTCTTTAAAATTTTAATTAGTTCCTTAGTCCGGTTATCGTCTTTCGTCGCATTTTTGATGGAATAAACATGACAATTAGAAAACTTATCGGTCCGAATGTTACAGTTCTTTACGTTCTTTACATCATCTGTGGTATTAATAATCTTGATGATTGGGTTACTGGAATTAACTATGCATCTCGGCACAAAACTGTAGGTCCCTCCATTTGTGATATAATATGAAGACGCACACCACAAATGGAAGGAGAAGCTCGGCCAAACACTGAGATATATAGTCTACATGCCAAAATTATTATTATATCAACGTTGTACATTGGATCGCTTTTTTTGTATTTCATTTGGCAAAATAGCTCTTCTTCCGAATATTAATTCGAATGGAGTAAATTCGTATTCAAAAACTGTGTGTTGTGTTATGCAAAAATGTCAAATATATTAAATATACGTCCCAATCGGAATATGTTTCTTTAAAATACGCACGCAAATATTCGTTAAATAGAGTATGGTTCCGTTCAATTGTACCCACGGTTTCATGATGGTATGCGGTTGAAAAATTATATTCAATGTTTAAAATTTTTGTTAATTCTGAAAAAATATTGTTTTTGAATTCCGTTCCTAGATCGAAATTAAACCAATTCATTATACCGTATGTTAACACGAAACTCTCAAAAATTGCAGATGCAATTGTTTTAGCGATTTTGTCTGGTATAGCAATCGTTAATAAATATTTGGTTAAATTGCATAGAATGGTAAGTGCGAACTTTTTACCATTATACGACTCGGGTAAAGCAAAATAATTTTTGCATTCTATATTTTACTTCTTTTGCATAATTTGCAACGTTGTACAATGGATCGATTTTTTTTGTATTTCATTTGGTAAAATAGCTCTTCTTCCGAATATTAATTCGAATGGAGTAAATTCGTATCCAAAAACTGTGTGTTGTGTTATGCAAAAATTTTAAATATATTAAATATACCTCCAAATATTCGTTAAATAGTATATGGTTCCGTTCAATTGTACCCACGCTTTCATGATGGCATGCGGTTGAAAAATTATATTCAATGTTTAATATTTTTGTTAATTCTGAAGAAATATTGTTTTTAAATTCCGTTCCTAGATCGAAATTAAACCAATTCATTATACCGTATGTTAACACGAAACTCTCAAAAATTGCAGATGCAATTGTTTTAGCGCTTTTGTCTGGTATAGCAATCGTTAATAAATATTTGGTTAAATCGCATAGAATGGCAAGTGCGAACTTTTTACCATTATACGACTCGGGTAAAGGTCCTATTGTATCAAATAATTATAATGTCGAATGGTTTGCAAAGTGTTGGTGTAAGAACAAGATTTATTTTAGTTTAAGGCTTAACTTTGTTTAGCAAACATTTTTCGCAACTTTTTACAAATTTAGCATTGTCACGAGTCATGTTTTTCCAATAATATTTGGTACGTAGTTTGGCATAAAGTTTTTATGTTTCCGCAATGTTCTCCTGAAAGCGGGTCAGTGTGGTAAATTGTCATTAGTTTTTGTTTCTGATCGCCGTTGTCTACAGTCTCTACTGGATCTGTCAGGATAATTTGTAGATTCTTTATAATTTTGTTTCCGCTGTTAACACAATTAATTTGAGTTCATTTTATTTTTTTTGAGAATTTTGAGAAAAAATCAAGAATTTTAGTTTATTGGTTTTTTTAAATTTAAAAATATTGAAACCTTTAAGAAAATGAAATGTTTTTGTTCATTTCGTTTTTGCACCACCACCAATTTGCACTTTCGCAATTACGTAAATTGTTATGATTTTTCATTAATTTAATATATGTGAAAATGTTATTTTTTTTTTTCATTAACTTAAGTTATGTTAAAATTCTTTCGGCCATTTTTGTATGGCCACAGGTTAAATTACTTTAAATTCATTTTTTTACACATACTATTTTCCACGCTTCCCCGAAGCTGTTACCTCTATGAGGCCAATACTCTAGTGCTCTAGCTGGATCATCTTTAACATTTTAACAAATTTGGAGCCAACGAAGGCGTTGCAGATATATAAGGTGTTAATTTTGTATTACTTGAGCAGCAAAAACTTCTCGGAATTAAATTCACTCTCGATGATTTCCTCTAAATATTGGAAACCAATAGCCATTTAGGAAATTGCAGTTGCTATGAGTGATTATTAGTAAGGCTGTCCGATGTTGGAAGGGTTTGTTCCATTGCTTTTATGTTCTGACATATATATGTAGCTCTGCTAGAACCTTGTCGTAGATACTTTAAATCTACTGCTGACGTGCGAGTTCATCTATCCAAACATCTGAAAATGCGTAGTATTCTATGCAAGGTACGTGGATGACATTATCTGCGTGATCACACCAAGGACAATGAAGAGCAGATACTGGAATACCTGAACAAACAACATGGATGTATAATGTTTACGATGGAAATGGAAAATAAAGCAACAATAAATTACCAGGATCTGAGAATTAAGACAGACAAAATTGCCCAAAAACTTGACAACGAAATTAACAGAAAACCGACAGCTACATACACCATAATACGAATACCTCTATCGCGAGACATACGGAAAGGAACTAAACATATCCAACAACGGATATAAAAAGGAGATCGTGGAAAAATTCTGAAAAATTTATGCAATTCAAAAAAGAAACGACAGAGAGCTAGACGAAAAAACTTCGACAGTAATGACTTATACATGAAAAATTACATACAAACTTGCAAAGAAACCCCATTGAACAAACACGGATTGTATAAACTGACCTGTGAGTGTCAGGATAGCTATATAGGACCAACAGGACGTAAAGTAAGGTTTTCGTGTACACATAAGGGACTACAACATAAGGTTACGAAAACCAACGGCAATACCTGAATCTAATTTTGCAAACCATTTTGTAAACGCAAAATGTTCACCCGCAAACCCCCCAAATAAAGAAAAGCGTTAAGGTACTGCACGTACAACGAAAAGGAAAACATGGAAATATACATATAAACAACAAACATTTGATGGGAGGATAAAAAACGAACAAATAAACAGCAACTCTGATGCGATATTTGCACCATTTAGGCTTGTTTAGAAAAAAACAAAACAAAGACGTAGGTAAAATGACAGATACCAACATACAAAACAAACCTGCAATACCTAAACAGACTTAAATTACTGACTATCTACCTGTTCTTACCGCGAAGGCAGATTCGAGATAAAATATACTTGGACTCTAACCGCGCGAGACTACAGGTACCTATACTCAGGACACTTAACATTTGTTAACATTTACGATTATCACCAATACCTGATTGACCAAATAACGAAATAAATACGGAACAACAGACGCATAATGAACAGAACGAAAATTGACACTGAAGATGGCACAACGCCAAACCAAACTTGACATGCGATGACGGAGAATCGTTTCAACAAATATCAACAATTCACTCTGTCGGACAAGAAAAAGAAGAGAACTATCCGTTGCAACTCACAAGATTTCGCCTCGACCCTTTCGCAAGCCTTGGGTAAAATATCGATGCTCATATTGTCAAACCAGTCAGAATGACGCTGACATTCTGAGACAACATAATCAATAGTTTATATTAGAGCTGTACAATTTAACCGGTCTAGCCGGCTAAAAAAATTAGCTAAGTTAATTAGCTAGCTAACCGGTAAGCTAAACGGCTAATTTTTTTCCCAGCTATATTCATTGGTTCCTTACCCACAGACAAGTTAAAAAAATAATAATTTCAGTTATTTATAACACAATTAACGAGAATAGAGTAACTAATTTAATTATTTAACACTTAACAATATTTTATTTATGAAAATGGTTCTTAAATTAATTATTGAGTTCAGAGAGTGTACTTGACGTTGGGACACCTAAGTGTTTTCTTGCCAGCTTAGTCAGGTTAGGAAACTTATGACGTTTTGAGTGCCACCATTGAAGAGGGTTATCACCAAGCGAAATATTTGGCTCCAATTTAAAGCTATTGCTTTTTCTTTCGTTTGTATCACTCAGATAATTTGGATTATCAAGCTGGCCATTCTCTCAAAACTTTGTGATAAGGCTTCCAAATTCAAAGATAATCGAAATATTTCTCTCTCGTGATTTTAATAGAAGCTGCTTAACCATTTGCCTTGATCTAATTTGTAAAAGTTTTTCTGGGACTGACTCTCGAAATTCTTGAGTTTTATCAGCCAAATTTTTATATTTGCAATATAATAAAACATAAATTTATTTTATAATCAAACTTTTTAAAATAATTTCGTTATTAGTGTATAAATGCATCGTGTTACTATACCTAAGATCCAAAAACCAGGCTAATGCAGACACGGAATCACAATTTTCTCACAAAAACCGAGATTCTTCCTGTTCGCGAAATACTTGCTGAAGTGATTGAATTTTCGGAATGTGGTCAAGCGACAAAAACTTATCTATTATCGAATGAATAAGTGGCCGTACCATTCCACTAGTTGATTCGGTTTGACTAGACATTATTTTCGTTGCTACCACAAATGAATTCAATATTCGGACCAAATCTCTTAAATAATTCCAATCTAAATTGCTTAAAAGAAATTTTTTACACATTGCTGCAGTTGTAAACTCAAGATTCAGTAAGACACTTTCAACAGCTTATTTGTAAGCGGAATTCCAACGCGTTACACAGTAGCTAATCAACGAATTTTCTGGTAAATTATGTAATTTCTGGTCATCTTTAAGAGCGTTTGTTGCTTTATACATATGAAATATCTGGATATTGTAGCAATTTAGGTGACATTAACGCTGATTTTAGTGATTCAAAAGATTTGTCACTCTCACTATCACAAATAAATTCTTTCTGTTTAAACCATTGAAAGGTGCTGCTAGAGACGCAAAGTTAGGTATATACCTTCGATAGTAATTTGCATATTTTGGAATCGTCTGGCAACAAACTTTTTGCAGAACATTTGTGGCCTAAAAATGTAACTTCTGGCCTTAGAATATTGCACATATTTGGATTAAGTTTGAGGTTAAATGATCTACATGTGTCGAAAACTTTTGAAAGATTTTTAATGCGATGTGCTCCACTACATCCTATGACGATGATATCGTCGACGTACAAAAATGCTACATTAGCCGGAATGCCTGAAAAAAGCATTTGTTTAACAATTTATTTACTTGGCTATTTATCTACTCACGCTGAGAATGTGGTAATCGGTAATTTTTAATGTAAACAGGTTTAGTGTCTGTAAGTCTTAATTTTTGTTCGTAAAAATCGTTTAATGTCATTTTGTCGTCAGGCAGAGCGAATATATCTGCATATTCTAGACATAAGTCGAGTAATTTACTAGCGTTTTTTTTCTGAATTTGTTTCTTTAAAATGTTAATAAGTTCCTTAGTCCGGTTATCGTCTTTCGTCGTATTTTTGATGGAATAAACATGATAATTAGAAAATGTATCGGTCCGAATGTTACAGTTATTTACGTTGTTTACATCATCTATGGAATTACTGGAATTAACTATGCATCTCGGCACAAAACTGTAGGTCCCTCTATTTGTGATATAATATAAAGACGCACACCACAAATGGTAGGAGAAGCTCGGCCAAACACTGAGATATATAGTGTACATGCCAAAATTATAATATTATTATTATATATAATAAGTTCTTTTGCGAGTACGTGTGATTTTTGCATTCTATATTTTACTTCTTTTGCATCATTTTCAACGTTGTACAATGGATCGATTTTTTTTGTATTTCATTTGGTAAAATAGCTCTTCTTCCGAATATTAATTCGAATGGAGTAAACACGTATCCAAAAACTGTGTGTTGTGTTATGCAAAAATTTTAAAAATATTAAATATACACAAACATTCGTTAAATAGTATATGGTTCCATTCAATTGTACCCACGGTTTCATGATGGTATTGAAAAATTATGTTCAATGTTTAAAATTTTTGTTAATTCTGAAATAATATTGTTTTTGAATTCCGTTCCTAGATCGGATTTAATCCAATTATTTATACCGTATGTTAACACGAAACTCTCAAAAATTGCAGATGCAATTGTTTTAGCGCTTTTGTCTGGTATAGCAATCGTTAATAAATATTTGGTTAAATCGCATAGAATGGTAAGTGCGAACTTTTTACCATTATACGACTCGGGTAAAGGTCCTATTGTATCAATAACTATAATGCGAATGGTTTGCAAAGTGTTGGTGTAAGAACAAGATTTATTTTAGTTTTAGGCTTAACTTTGTTTAGCAAACATTTTTCGCAACTTTTTACAAATTTAGCATTGTCACGAGTCATGTTTTTCCAATAATATTTGGTACGTAGTTTGGCATAAAGTTTTTATGTTTCCGCAATGTTCTCCTGAAAGCGGGTCAGTGTGGTAAATTGTCATTAGTTTTTGTTTCTGATCGCCGTTGTCTACAGTCTCTACTGGATCTGTCAGGATAATTTGTAGATTCTTTATAATTTTGTTTCCGCTGTTAACACAATTAATTTGAGTTCATTTTATTTTTTTTGAGAATTTTGAGAAAAAATCAAGAATTTTAGTTTATTGGTTTTTTTAAATTTAAAAATATTGAAACCTTTAAGAAAATGAAATGTTTTTGTTCATTTCGTTTTTGCACCACCACCAATTTGCACTTTCGCAATTACGTAAATTGTTATGATTTTTCATTAATTTAATATATGTGAAAATTTTATTTTTTTTTTCATTAACTTAAGTTATGTTAAAATTCTTTCGGCCATTTTTGTATGGCCACAGGTTAAATTACTTTAAATTCATTTTTTTACACATACTATTTTCCACGCTTCCCCTCTAGTGCTCTAGCTGGATCATCTTTAACATTTTAACAAATTTGAAACCAACGAAGGCGTTGCAGATATATAAGGTGGTAATTTTGTATTACTTGAGCAGCAAAAACGTCTCGAAATTAAATTCACTCTCGATGATTTCCTCTAAATATTGGAAACCAATAGCCATTTAGGAAATTGCAGTTGTTATGAGTGATTATTAGTAAAGCTGTCCGATGTTGGAAGGGGTTTGTTCCATTGCTTTTATGTTCTGACATATATATGTAGCTCTGCTAGAACCTTGTCGTAGATACTTTAAATCTACTGCTGACGTGCGGTGCGAGTTCATCTATCCAAACATCTGAAAATGCGTAGTATTCTATGCAAGGTACGTGGATGACATTATCTGCGTGATCACCAAGGACAATGAAGAGCAAATACTGGAATACCTGAACAAACAACATGGATGTATAATGTTTACGATGGAAATGGAAAATAAAGCAACAATAAATTACCAGGATCTGAGAATTAAGAGAGACAAAATTGCCCAAAAACTTGACAACGAAATTAACAGAAAACCGACAGCTACATACACCATAATACGAATACCTCTATCGCGAGACATACGGAAAGGAACTAAACATATCCAACAACGGATATAAAAAGGAGATCGTGGATAAATTCTGAAAAATGTATGCAATTCAAAAAAGAAACGACAGAGAGCTAGACGAAAAAACTTCGACAGTAATGACTTATACATGAAAAATTACATACAAACTTGCAAAGAAACCCCATTGTATAAACTGACCTGTGAGTGTCAGGATAGCTATATAAGACCAACAGGACGTAAAGTAAGGTTTTCGTGTACACATAAGGGACTACAACATAAGGTTACGAAAACCAACGGCAATACCTGAATCTAATTTTGCAAACCATTTTGTAAACGCAAAATGTTCACCCGCAAACCCCCCAAATAAAGAAAAGCGTTAAGGTACTGCACGTACAACGAAAAGGACGGCGCCTAAATGCTCTTGAAAACATGGAAATATACATATAAACAACAAACATTTGATGGGAGGATAAAAAACGAACAAATAAACAGCAACTCTGATGCGATATTTGCACCATTTAGGCTTGTTTAGAAAAAAACAAAACAAAGACGTAGGTAAAATGACAGATACCAACATACAAAACAAACCTGCAATACCTAAACAGACTTAAATTACTGACTATCTACCTGTTCTTACCGCGAAGGCAGATTCGAGATAAAATATACTTGCACTCTAACCGCGCGAGACTACAGGTACCTATACTCAGGACACTTAACATTTGTTAACATTTACGATTATCACCAATACCTGATTGACCAAATAACGAAATAAATACGGAACAACAGACGTAAACTGAACAGAACGAAAATTGACACTGGAGATGGCACAACGCCAAACCAAACTTGTCAAGCGATGACGGAGAATCGTTTCAACAAATATCAACAATTCACTCTATCGGACAAGAAAAATAAGAAAACTATCCGTTGCAACTCACAAGATTTCGCCTCGACCCTTTCGCAAGCCTTGGGTAAAATATCGATGCTCATATTGTCAAACCTGTCAGAATGACGCTGACATTCTGAGACAACATAACCAATAGTTTATATTAGAGCTGTACAATTTAACCGGTCTAGCCGGATAAAAAAATTAGCTAGTAAGCTAAACGGCTAATTTTTTTCCCAGCTATATTCATTGATTCCTTACCCACAGACAAGTTAAAAAAATAATAATTTCAGTTATTTATAACAAAATTAACGAGAATAGAGTAATTAATTTAATTATTTAACACTTAACAATATTTTATTTATGAAAATGGTTCCTAAATTAATTATTGAGTTCAGAGAGTGTACTTGACGTTGGGACACCTAAGTGTTTTCTTGCCAGCTTAGCCAGGTTAGGAAACTTATGACGTTTTGAGTGCCACCAATGAAGAGGGTTATCACCAAGCGAAATATTTGGCTCCAATTTATAGCTATTGCTTTTTCTTTCGTTTGCATCACTCAGATAATTTGGATTATCATTTTCAAAGCTGGCCATTCTCTCAAAACTTTGTGATAAGGCTTCAAAATTCAAGATATAATCGTAATATTTCTCTCTCGTGATTTTAATAGCAACTGCTTTAACATTTTCCTTGATCTAATTTCTAAAAGTTTTTCTGGAACCGACTACCGAAATTCTTGAGTTTTATCAGCCAACCTTTTATATTTGCAATATAATAAAACATAAATGAATTTTATAAACAAACTTTTTAAAATAATTTCGTTATTAGTGTATAAATGCATCGTGTTACTATACCTAAGATCCAAAAACCAGGCTAATGCAGACACGGAATCACAATTTTCGAATGAATAAATGGCCGTACCATTCCACTAGTTGATTCGGTTTGATTAGACATTATCTTCGTTGCTACTACAAATGGATTCAATATTCGGACCAAATCTCTTAAATAATTCCAATTTAAATTGCTTAAAAGAAATTTTTTACACATTGCTGTAGTTGTAAACTCAAGATTCAGTAACACACTTTCAACAGTTTATTTGTAAGCGGAATTCCAACGCGTTACATAGTAGCTAATCAACGAATTTTCTGGTAAATTATGTAATTTCTGGTCATCTTTAAGAGCGTTTGTTGCTTTATACATATGAAATATCTGGATATTGTAGCAATTTAGGTGACATTAACACTGATTTTAGTGATTCAAAAGATTTGTCACTCTCACTATCACAAATAAATTCTTTCTGTTTAAACCATTCAAAGGTGCTGCTAGAGACGCAAAGTTAGGTATAATCCTTCGATAGTAATTTGCAAATTTTGGAATCGTCTGGCAACAAACCTTTTGCGGAACATTTGTGGCCTAAAAATGTAACTTCTGGCCTTAGAAAATTGCACATATTTGGATTAAGTTTGAGGTTAAATGATCTACATGTGTCGAAAACTTATGAAAGATTTTTAATGCGATGTGCTCCACTACATCCTATGACGATGATATCGTCGACGTACAGAAATGCTACATTAGCCGAAATGCCTGGAAGAAGCATTTGTCATCATTTGGGTAAACGAATTCGGTGCTACACTTTCCACCTAAATGCTCCACGCTCGGTGCTAAAAGAAGTTATATCGAGTGAATCTGTATGCAAGGGGATTTGATGAAATCCAGAAATAAGGTCTAGTGTCGGAAAATACTTTGCTCGACCAAGGTTATCTAAAATGTCGTCAACACGTGCTAAAAGAAACTTATCGGCAATTAGTTTTTTATTGACTGCACAAAAGTCTACGCACATATGCTTTTCGACGATCATTGTCTTTTGTTGGATCTATATTTAAAGGACGGTTGTAATTTGAGTAACTTGGTTCGATAAAGTTATTCTTTAACAATTTATTTACTTGGCTATTGATCTACTCACGCTGAGAATATGGTAATCGGTAATTTTTAATGTAAACGGGTTTAGTGTCTGTATGTCTTAATTTTTGTTCGTAAAAATTGTTTAATATCATTTTGTCGTCAGGCAAAGCGAATACATCTGCATATTCTAGACATAAGTCGAGTAATTTGCTAAAAATTTTTCCTAAATTTGTTTCTTTAAAATTTTAATAAGTTGCTTAGTCCGGTTATCGTGTTCCGTCGTATTTTTGATGGAAAAATCATGATAATTAGAAAATTTATCGGTCCGAATGTTACAGTTCTTTACGTACTTTACATCATCTGTGGTATTAATAATCTTGATGATTGGATTACTGGAATTAACTATGCATCTCGCTGTAAATACACCGTTAACAATTTCTTGTGAGTCCACGAAGAGTGGCTCCGGTGACTTGCTAAAGTCGAAAAACTTCGCATCTGAGCGGTATAACACAGTTATCGTTTTCTACCCAGAAGGAAATGCAATTGTTTGCATAGATAAGAACACACTTGTTTGTTTTTAAAAAGTCTTTACCCAGAATACCATCAGTTGGAATGTTAAAATCGTCATTCACCATTATAAAAAAGTTCGAAAAATTTATCTGTGCTCTGATTTTACCTAAAGTAGAAACAGTATTAGAAGTGACACCAGTAATGCGGATAACATCGTTTGTATTGATTGAAAAATGCTTTTTTTAACTTGAAATTTTGATGAAAGGAATGTCGGCTTGCGTATCGACTAAAAACGTTCATATTTTATTAGATCCGGTAAATATTTATTAAATAAAGTTAGAGTAATTTAAGTTAAGACAGTAAATGCCTTTGGTTGTAGAAAAATGAGGAGCCAGAGCGTTTAAAGTGCTACTATTTGCATAATTTCCACTATTAGTGTCACTTCCGTTATTATTGTTGTTTCTGTTTCGCGTATTGTTGTTAAAATTGTTTGCGTTACCCCTAGTATCGTTGTTATTATACCTATTACGGTTGCAATTGTTGTTTGACCTGTAATTGTTGCCGTTATCGTTGTACATATAGTTGTTGTCGTTATTGTTGTTCCTAAAGTTGTTGACATTATTGTTGTACCAATTAAATTTTTGTCCGTGAAAATTTCCTCGAAAATTATTTGATCTGTTAGTTTGTGGTCGAATCGCTAACACTTGTCTTTGAATCATTGAAGGTTGTTGATGCTAAAATTGACTTAACTAAGTCAGAACGTGTATTTAACCTGCATACATTTCCAGTTTGTTCAACTGCCATTTCTTGGGCTTTGGCTAGTGTCATACCTTCAGTGATTAAAGAACGCCGTAGTGCCTCAGATAACTCCTCGGCAGGTTTGGCAAATTCCGTATAATTGTTGTTTACGACATGCAAAGATGCAATTCTTACGGCTACAACTTTTGAGTTGTCCGGTTTTATTCTATTACGTAACGCGTTTTTAATCTGACCCATGGAACTAACATCAGTGGGAATTGCCTCGCGTGCCTTGCCTTTAAGCTTTGATTTTAAAAAAGCTATAAATGTACTTTGTAGGTTTTCGTCTGAAAGATCTTCAATTAAATTAATTTTATCTATAAATGATTCAAGTCCTATCGGTTCACCGTTGTAATTTTCCTTAATTATTGAAGCACAAAGACTAATAAAAGATTTTTTCTCTTCCGAGGTAGCCATTTTACTTGATTGAAATATTGTTGATATGTTTGGTAAACTCGTAGCTGTTGTTGGAATGTCAGTGACTGATAATAAATCTGAAAGAACTGGTAGCGAACTTCTTATTTTGTAACTAGTCTGTTCCGACGCTTCTGCCTTTGCTTCAGTAAATTCTTCTCTCGACTCGGAAGTGGTTAGTCTGCTTGGGTGATTAATGTTAAGTTGTCGTTTGGAATTCGAACGTGACAATTGAGTCTCGAAAAACACTTCGCTAAGAGTTCCTTACAACGTGCTAACTTGGCCTGAACATCCCCGAGATCACACGTATGAACCGAACTATTAGCAATAACCAGTAATAAAATATTATTATATGCTGTAATAAGCGAGTAGTTATAATTTTTCAGCTTATTAACGTTTTTTGAAATTGGGCGATTACGTAAAATTCGCTTTGTATACTTAGGCAAATCTGCTAGGTATTGTTTAAATTGTAGTTCAAATTCGTACTTAACCCCGTAATCTCGAAGCAGTTGAGGGAAATATTTACGAAAAAATCACCGTTCGCCAGACAATATCAAAATGTAAAAAGGCATGAAAAGGAAATTTTTAGAAAGTTACTAAAAAATGTTGGCCAGACAATATCAAAATGTAAAAAGGTATGAAAAAGAAGTTTTAGAAATTAAAAAAAAAAGATGTTTAATACTTATGTATATGAACTTTCGGATATATGTAGGTCGGCGGCTGAAATATGCATGCAGAGAGAGAGCTTTCATGCAAAAACCATTTTTCCACTTGCAGGTCACAACAAACTGTCTGGTTGTGTGTCACAAAAATTTTTAATTTAAAATTTTTTTCTTCAAACGTTGATAATAAAGTATAACATTAATGAAAAGAAGTATAGAGTTGTACATAACATATCAAAAGGTAATTGTTGAAAAAGATACGGCAACACCGCAGTTGCGAGAATGAATATTTGGGGACGTTTCTCGTTTGACGTTTTTTGGGCCTTCTACATTTTCTTTTCTTTGCCACGTGAAATTTGCCTTTCTGCCGCATTAAAATTATATAATTTAAATTTAAGATAAATCAAGGTTGATTCTTATAAATACTAAAGTAAGTACATAATGAAATATATGTAATTGAAGCTAACTTATGAAATAAAATAAATCCGCAGATATTTCAAACGTTACATAAAAAATACAGCGTTTTGAGACTTTGGGCGTGGGATCTAACCGCTGAAGACAACATCTTTGAAATATTTTAAAGGTATTTGCCAACATCCATAAAATGTGAAGTGCTCAGCAACAAGAGGACTACAGCTGTAAAATCTGCTCAAAGGTAGACAATTCGCAAATGGTCTGCTGCGATGATTGCGATGGTTGGTTTCACTTTACCTGTGTGAATGTAACGGCCTCGATTGAGCACATGGACTGGCACTGTGCAGACTGTTCGGGGTCACCATCAAATACAATCATAGGAACGGTAGCAAATAAAGGTGTTCCAAATGGCGCACGAGACACGACGGCAATTGAACAGTCAGAACGAGCAACCACATCCAATGTAAAGAGTGCTGCCGCCGCAGGCACATCCAAGGTGACTAAGGACATTGCAGACCGTCAAGCTAGTGCCTCCATCCGTAGCAGCGCCAGCAATAAGTCTGCAAGGGCTCGCCGACAACGTGCCGAAGCAGCCATTATTGAAGAAGAACTGCAAATTCTACGCCGGAAGGAGGAACTGCTTAATAGGCGCAAGATGCTTCTGCGTGAAACAGAAACTGAAGACGCATGTTCTAACCTGGAAGACGAGTTGGACACGATCGCGGTGCAAAAGTGGCTTAATGCGACCAGGCCTACTGTAGCCACCACAGCGTCACCGAAAGTATCGCCCGACTTCCGCTGGGCCACACACTGGCGCCTCTGCTGCCCCTTTGCAGCCAAAGGAGATGCTTGAAGGTAGCAGAAATCTTCAGTGTCAATTCAGTTCGAAAGGCTTTCCGTTGTCGAGAAGCTAGTGTAGGTTCGAACTGCTCCTGGAACCAGTACGCCGTGGTTACCAAATTTATTATCCGAGAGTTCACCAGACGTTTCGTTTGGTCGAACCGCCGCTGAACACGCCTCAACGCCGCCACAACCACATCGTTGTCTCACGAAAAACCAACTTGCCGCACGCACCAGCCTCGGTAAAGACTTGCCAAAATTCAATGGTAAGCCAGAAGAATGGCCTTTGTTTCTGGCTACCTACCAACAAACAACCGAAATGTGCGGGTTCTCGGACGCTGAAAATTTGTTACGCCTGCGTCAAGCCCAGGAGGGAGCCGCATTGCATTCTGTAAGAAACCTTCTGCTACATTCTTCGTGTGTTCCCCAAATATTAGACACTCTAAAGATGAAGTTCGGGCGCCCAGAACTTATCATCGCCGTATTACTGACTAGGATACGAGAAATAACTGTACCAAAGGACAGCCGACTCGAGGCTCTGGTTGATCTGGCGTTGGAGGTCCAAAATGTCTGCGCGACCATGAAGGCGTAAAACATGTGGTGCCACCTGAACAACCCAGAGTTAGAGCAAGAATTAGTGAACAAACTACCGGGGCTGCTAGCAGCGTTTTGGGATATGCTCAAAATTAAATTGCCCTCATAGAATCTGGAACAATTTGCCGACTGGCTGTTCCAACTCGCCCAAGGAGCAAATAGCGTGCTCGTGCCTTGTACCACCACGAAGTCTACTGCAAGGCGTGGCTACTTGAATGCGCATGCAAGCAACGTGAGTAGGGCGAGCCATGGTCCATGTATCGTCTGCCACCGAAGTTGTGCTTCTGTTGAAGCATGTAACACATTTACGAGCGCGGATAAGTCCGAACGGTGGAGACTTATACGCCAGCATTCTATCTGTCGTCGCTGTCTTAGAGTGCACCATCGCCTGCAGTGCGCATCTACTACCGTATGCGGAACAGATGGTTGCATTTCGATTCACCACCCTTTGCTTCATAACCAGCGGGCTTTGTCGGTCAGCTCACCACAAGCTAACCACTTGCTCAATGCTCACAATGGCGCATCTGACCCAATCCTATTTCGAGTCTTGCCTGTGATGCTATACCATGGGTCCTCACTCACGCTTATGGACGTTGGGGTGCAGAAGCAATTACAAGTGAAGGGCACCTCGCAGCCCTTGTGCCTCAAATGGACTGCTAATACTCATCGCTATGAGGACGACTCCCAGGTACTGGATTTAAGGACTTGCGGTGCCGGTACTAAAAAACGTTATGTGCTAAAAGAAGTACATACAGTGAGGAAGCTGGAATTACCGACGCAGACGCTCGATGCACGCTATTTGCAAGCTAAATACCCATACTTGACGGGCCTGTCATTGCGTTCCTATGTAGATGCAGTGGCCAGGTTGTTAATCGGCCTCAACAATAGCCGCCTGGGCTTAAGTCTGCGCTCTCGCGAGGGCGGCGACAACGAGCCGGTAGCGGAAAAGACACGCATGGGGTGGACGCTGCAAGGGCCTGCTGGAAAGCAGCAACAACATCACGCATTTCATACTTGCGATTGCGACACCGCTGCAAATGCTGAGCTACTGCAAATCGTCAAGGATTATGTTTGCTTAGATAACCTCGAAGTCACTCGCAAACTCAGCAACCTGATGGCCAAGGAGGACCAGTATGCAATCGAGCAGTTGAAATCAACTATAAAACGCGTCGACGGGCGCTTTGAAACCGGCCTTATTTATAAGTATGCCAACACAACGCTCCCGGATAGCCTACCCTCTGCCTTGCGGAGAGCTAAATGTCTACAGGCGAAACTCGAGCGTGAACCAGAGCTTGCCAAATATCTCTCGTCCAAAATTGCAACTTATGTGGCCAACGGGTACGCCAAACCACTAGAGGACGGAGCGCTATTAGAAAAGGGATGCTGGTACCTGCCGATATTTCCCGTACGAAACCCAAATAAGCCACAAAAGATCCGAATCGTCTGGGACGCGGCCGCTAAAATCCGGGGAATTTTGCTCAACTCGATGCTGCTAAAAGGACCTGATCAACTTACGTGCTTGGTATCCGTTCTGCGAAGGTTTCGGCAGAAGGCAGTAGCTGTAAGTGGGGACATTCAAGAAATGTTCCACCAGGTCAGGATACGCTCGCAGGACCAGGACTACCAGCCGCGTATCCCAAAATCACAAAAACAAGGATCTGCTGCTAAATGACCGCTGTCCAACAAAGAGGGAAGTGCTGAGTATAATCATGAGTATTTTCGATAAGTTAGGGCTTCTGAACTTCTACGTCATTTATACAAAAATAATGTTTCAGGAGGTTTGGCGATCAGGGTGCGGCTGGGATGAATGTATTCCCCAAGAACAGTATATGTGTTGGCAGAGATGGGTGAACCTTCTTCCCAAGGTAGAGACATTGAGAATACCGCGGTGTTAATTTAAAAATGTGGAGTGTGGATCCGAGCTGGAAATGCACGTCTTCGTTGATGCCAGTGAAAATGCTTATTCGGCTGTGTGCTATTTGCGTTACAACCACAAGGGAATCGTCGACTGCGCCCTAGTGGGCAAAGGTTGCGCCATTAAAAATGTTATCCATCCCGCGTCTTGAGCTGCAGGCTGCGGTTTTAGGCGCAAGATTAGCTGCAGGGGTACTTGCTTCACACACCCTGCACATCCAACGGCAAACATTTTGGACCGACTCCCGCACCGTTTTACCTTGGATCCGTTCTGATCATCGTCGCTACTCCCAGTTCATCGCGTTTCGAGTTAGCGAGCTGTTGGAGCTTTCAGAGATAACGGATTGGCGCTGATTCCTTCACTGGAGAATGTTGCGGACGACGCCACGAAGTGGTACACCCTCCTGACTTATCTGGCGAAAGTCGATGGTTCAGAGGACCGCACTTTTTACTACGGGAGCGAACACACTGGCCCAACGAAGAATACAACAATGAAACCACCAACGAAGAACTTAGAGCTCGATATGTAGGTTACCATGGTGCTGCTCTACCACACCAGGGCACAGTGTGAGATTTAGTCAATCTAGCATCTCAAAATTAATTTTTATATGAAGTTGTAGAGATATGAACTTGAAATTTGGCACGATCGTTAAGGAGATTATAAGCTTCAATATGATGAAAGACAACTAGTTCCAACTAGTGTCAAAGGGGACTAGTTCCGAACTATCCTCAAAAACCCTAGTTGGGGAAAATTTTTTTTACACATTTATATTCAATATAAGATATTAATCAAAAACCAAAATAAAGAAATTATATACAAATTATACAAAAGTAAAAAGCGAAAATTAGAAATAAAAAAAAAATAAGGAATTTATACAAAAATAAAAATTCCAGAGAACTGCAAGCAAAGTTTTTTATGCTAAATCATCAAATTCATCATTTAGTTGGGTGTCAGACAGAAGTGCAATGACCTCAGAAGGTAAAGTAGAACGCTTGGTTTTTGGGGGTAAACGCAAACTTGCAATCAAAGGGTCTGACGTGATAAGCAACCTATGCAATAAATCTATGTTGGTGTCAACTCGGGACGTTTTTCTTGTGAACAGTTCGCGATACTGTCTCGACTCTTTATTGCGTGCTTCTTGCGCTTCTTCAGAAAAGTTTCCTATGGGAAGAATGCATGAAGAAATGATAGCTCCTCCATGAAACAATATTTTGTGGAGAGTTACTGGCATATAGTACCAAGGATATAAACTCAAATAAAGCTCTCTTGTTTCTGACGTAAAATTTTGGAACGCATCTATATTGATAAAATAGCCGCTGTTTATGCAAATAAGTATTACTCGAAACCGCTTGATCAGATCGACATTAATGCCTGTAATATCCGATGTATTTTCTGCTTCTTTGAAAAATCTTCTGGCCGTATTGCCATCATTTGTGTTTCCTGTTTTCTGTTTCGGCATATCCACAAGAAGACCCATTTCGTTCCTAAACCTGTCTTGTATTTTTTTCTTCCTTCTTGCAACGCTCTCCTTATTTTCATCGCTTGATACGTACCATTTTTCTATTTCCAATCGGTAAGAAATGTGCAACAAGCACTCCATAAACCTTATGTAGGCATGTAGAGGTGAAAGACCAACAGCAAGCATATTTTCATCGATTTCGCGCTGTGATAAGGCATTCATGTCGTTCATAGTTTTTGGAGTTGCACCACATAAATAGCACGCTTGCGATGACGTGTAATTTGAAAGAGCGGTGCAGACTTTGCCGTCAATCATACATAGAATTAAATTGGCTTTAACCGTGAAACTATAACCGTGAAGCTCAAAGCTAGTTGGTTTCAAAACAGAAATTTGCTGCCGAATATGCTCCACTTCCGCTTTAATGACCTCACGCGTCTCTTTCGTGAAAATAAATTTGATCGGTCTACAATATCTTGTCGAAGACGCAGCTGGATTTTGCCAAAAAATATGTTTCCTTCCTTCAGCTCCAGAGTTAAGTTGAAGAGGCACCATCGAAAGAGAAAACATGCTTTCGTCTGACATGTTGTCATCCGAAAATTTTTGCTTGTAACGGTTCTGTTCAGCTCCATCGCATCCCCATTTTATTATTATGCTTAATTCATCCTGAATGGCAGGGAACGACTTAAAAACCTCATATTGTGCATCTATTAATCTTTTCACCGTGTGGTCTATTAAGGATTACAAATCGATTTCGGCATATGTTTCAGTAACAGTAACAAGGCTTGGGTAGCACAATAATTTTGATTGCTTAACGAGGTCATAGCATGGATACAATTTCGGACTGTATGGTATCGTATGCAATCGTATTCCACGGTATTGCTCAGTTGATAAACTTTCGTCTACGATCATGGCCAGTGCTTGATCTGGTGTAAGACTTTTCTTTTCAGTAATGCTTACCCTTGCTCTTTTTATAGCTGTACCTCTCGAAGGGGATGAAGCCGACAACTCTTTGACAATGTTTGCTGAGTCTCTTTTTCCACAGGATCTCAGATGCATTGCGGTAGCCATAGTTAATTGTTCCGAAGCTACATTTGATATTAACTCTTTGCATTTCCGTTTTTGTGTACTCGAAGCACTTTCAGCAAACTCTTTTTCTCGCCTTCCGCGTTGAGGTATTTGTTTTGAAGTTGATGGTGCGTGATCAAGAGCAAACTCAACAGCAGAAATTTTTGAACTTAGCCAAATAGCATTGTCATGCATAAATCTTGCTTTATCACGGTGAGATTTGCTCCATCGCGATTGAAATTGGAAGCAAAGCTTTTTTATACGATCTTTAATTTTGGTATCGTCAACATCTGGTCCAAAAATTGATATAACGTGCTTTTCGACCGCTTCTGTTTTTTCGCTTTTCACCTTGCTCAACCAAATCCAAAATAGCTCCTCTCGCGATATTTCATTCATACTAAAAAAAAGGCAAAAAATGGGCAGGATTTTATTTTTTAAATTTGTTTTGGGCACATTAACAAAGATTCTGCTGGCATTCCCATCACGGAACTCCGTGGGACTTGGAAGTTCTAGTCTATCAAAGATTTGAAAACTTTAAAATTTGTCTTACCTTTTAGGTGGTTATAAAACAATTTTTTCAAAATACTTGAGTGCAAAAATAAATATTGTATAAACCAAAAATTTTAAGTTTAAGTAATAACCTTCAATACAAAAAATATTTTAGGCCAAAAGAACCACTCACAACTTCGACCTGATAACTCAAACTTTTGTGATCAATGCAAGCTTGCAAATCAATTGTAGCATGCTATGCAATTGCACGTGTTTGATAGCTGTTATCACGCCAATAACATTTTTTTATTCTCTTTTGTCTTTGTTTTCGTAACAATTGGGGTCTCTTCTCACGTAAAAAAAAATATGAGCGAGTTACGAAAACATTTTTTTTTTGAATTTCGAGATGCCAGATTGATTAAATCTCACAGTGTGCAGGGGTGCCTGTCCATACACAAGCGCTTCTCTCGATGGTCCCGCCTCCTGTGTGTAACGGCAACAGTTTTCCTATGTACTCGTACCTGGAAGCGTTACTGCCGATCAAGTCCTTCGTGTCGTCAACTTATCGCGCAAGATGACCTTAAAAAAGCCGAAATAAATCTGTGGAAAGAAGCTCAGTCGGACGTATTTGAGGATGAAATCGCCGTATTTTCGAAGGGAAAACCCGTAAGCCGAACGAGCTCCATATATACACTTTCACCGTACCTTGATGAGGCCTGCGTCCTACGACTCAGCGGTAGGGTCAACCTGGTAGGATATCTGGATCGAGTTATACTGCCTAAAAACCATAACATAACTCGTCTTATTGTTCTGGACTACCACATCAAGTATCGACACGGCAGCACAGAGACAGTAGTAAATGACTTACGGCAGAGATTCTAAAGGGTGTTTTTTTTACAGGTTTGTTTTTTGAATAGAGATAAAACTGGCATTTTGTGGTCAAATCTGGCAACTCTAATGTCATTTATGTTCAGTTTGGTTTGCCATTTCATCATGAACAGGTTGACAAAAGAACAACGCTTGCAAATCGTGCAAATTTATTTCCAAAATAATGGTTCAGTTCGCGAAGTTTACCGTGAGCTCCGTCCATTTTATGGTCGACATAATCGTCCATCAGAGCAATTAATTCGGTTAACCATGGATCGTTTTTGCACCACGTTTACTCTATGTGATAATACGCATCCGCAGAGACGTCGAACAGTGCGCACCGAAGAAACAATTGCCGCTGTAGAGCAAAGTGTTGAAGAGGACCCGAATGAATCGATTCGCCACCGTGCACAGCAATTGGAGCTTTGTCCATCAACTTTATGGAAGATTTTGCACAAAGATCTTGGCTTGCGACCTTACAAGATCTAGCTTGTGCAAGAATTAAAGCCGCGAGACCATGCAATGCGTCGTGATTTTGGTGTATGGGCCGAAAATGAGATTGATCTCGATGCTGATTTTCATCGCAAAATTTTGTTCAGTGATGAGGCTCATTTTTGGTTGAATGGCTACGTCAACAAGCAAAATTGCCGCATTTGGAGTGAAGAGAATCCACATGAGACCCTTGAAACGCCATTACATCCACAAAAACTGACTGTTTGGTGTGCTCTATGGGCTGGTGGAGTCATTGGGCCATACTTCTTCCGCAATAATGCTGGAGAGGCAGTTACCGTTAATGGAGACCGGTATAGAGCCATGATAACCGACTATTTTGTTCCCGAATTGGATGGCATGAATGTGGATGAGTTGTGGTTCCAACAAGACGGCGCTACATGCCACACAGCGCACGTCACAATCGATTTATTGAAGGAAACATTCGCTGAGCGCATAATTTCGCGGAATGGACCTGTCAATTGGCCACCAAGATCGTGTGATTTGACACCATTGGATTATTTTCTTTGGGGATATGTGAAGTCGCTCGTCTACACCAACAAACCAGAAACGTTAGGGGAATTGGAAGCCAACATTCGTGGCGTTATTGCCGACATACGGCCCCATATGCTCGAAAAAGTGGTTGAAAATTGGACCTGTAGAATTGGCTTTATTCGAGCCAGCCGCGGCGGCCACATGCCCGAAATCATATTTAAACATTAATGGCATAAAATTATCCTTCCAATAAATTGATGGACCTTAAAACGATTTTCTTGTGTTTTATTTCGATTCGAAGTTCTATACCCCTAAAAAAAACTCGACTGCGGGCAGTGGTCAACAAGGTGCGTCGTGAATGCCAAATATGTCAACTTCGCAACGCAAAACCTCGACCACCGAAAATGAGCTGTTTGCCCCCGGCCCGAGTAACAGCATTCGTTCGTCCGTTCACATTCGTGGGGGTAGACTACCGGTCCGCTAATGGTGGCAGTACGTAGAAGCACTGAGAAAAGGTATGGAGTGCTCTTCACATGCCTCACCACAAGAGCTGTGCATATAGAAATAGCATACTCGCTGTCTACGGATTCATGCATTCTCAGCGTACGAAGTTTCATGGCCAGACGAGGCGTACCATGTGAGTTCTGGAGCGACAATGCTACTAACTTTAAGGCAACACAGCGAGAACTTACCACAGCCTTCGAAGAAATAGACAGAGAAAAACTCGAGAGTACCTTTACGAATTCGTCTATGCAGTGGAAGTTCATACCACCCGCCTCCCCGCATATGGGCGGCGCCTGGAAACATCTCGTGCGCTCAGTGAAGGATATCCTGTCAAACATATTGGTAGCATCACGTCCCTCGGACGAATCGCTCCGCGGCGCCTTAATGGAGGCAGAATCCGTCGTAAACTCACGACCGATGACGTACATACCACTCGACACACTGCGTGGACGAGGCACTCACGCCAAACCATTTTCTCCTAGGTAGTTCTAACGGGCTGAAGCCATTAATAGAACCTACGGGAGGGCCGAGGCCAATAAGAAACGGCTGGAGATATGCACAGCAATTGGCCGACTCATTCTGGAAGCGCTGGCTGCGCGAATATCTACCGGTGATAACGCGCCGCAGTAAGTGGTTCGAGGCCGTAAAACCTATTGCGGAGGGAGACATTGTGTACATAGTTGATTCCAATGGACCCAGAAACTCTTGGCCCAAAGGGCGAGTAATCTCAGTCAGGATAGGGTATGATCAACATGTTAGAAGCGCACTGGTAAATACCAGCGCCGGCACATATGAGAGACCAGCCACGCGACTTGCCGTCATTTCTGTTGTTGCTCCGCAGGATCGGGTAAATCCGCAGGATATACCAGGGGGGAGTGTTGCAAAAGATACGGCAACACCGCATTTGCGAGAATGAATATTTGGGGACGTTTCTCGTTTGACGTTTTTTGCGCCTTCTACATTTTCTTTTCTTTGCCACGTGAAATTTGCCTTTCTGCCGCATTAAAATTGTATAATTTAAATTTAAGATAAATCAAGGTTGATCCTTATAAATACTAAAGTAAGTACATAATGAAATATATGTAATTGAAGCTAACTTATGAAATAAAATAAATTCGCAGATATTTCAAACGTTACATAAAAAATACAGCGTTTTGAGACTTTGGGCGTGGGATCTAACCTCTGAAGGCAACAGTAATTATAAGAGTATATAATCAGAAAGGTAATTATAAAAAAAAAAATTTCTGACAATATTTAAGACAAAATTTTTAATGTAAGCAGAACTGTCTGTAGGTGTTTCTCACAGTTTAACCTTGCTGTGACCGCTTCCGCTGCTACTAATATTTGCTCACTGCTGCTGCTACCGCTGCTACAGTGCTGATGGTGCTACTTATACCGCGTAACGGCTTGGCAAAAATGGCCGATATGTGGCGTGATTTCGTCTAGCGGCTTTAGGCTGCATACAAAACTGTAACTCTTGGGTTTTTCCTTTCGTTTTTTTTATTCAAAATGTGGTTTTTGTTTTTCTTTTCTTTGGTTTTTATTCAAAATGTGGTTTTCGATGTTCCTTCCGATTTTGTTTGTTTAAATCAAATGTGGTTTTCTTTTTTCCTTTCGTTTTTCTTTGTTTAAGAAAAATGTGTTTTTTTTTTATTTTGAAATACTTTATACGTAATTTTGCAATTTGTTGTTCAAGAAATTTGTAATTAAAAAAAAATTTTATTTTCGATACAGTTTATACAATTAATTTGAGTTCATTTTATTTTTTTTTCGAATTTTGAGAAAAAATCAAGAATTTTAGTTCATTTGATTTTTTTTTAAATTAAAAATATTGAAACCTTTAAGAAAATCAAATGTTTCAGTTCATTTCGTTTTTGCACCACCACCAATTTGCACTTGCGCAATTACGTAATTTTTTATGATTTTTCATGCGTTTAATATATGTGAAAATTTTTATTTTTTTTTTTTTTTTTATTTTCATTAACTTAAGTTATGTTAAAATTCTTTCGGCCATTTTTGTATGGCCACAGGTTAAATTACTTTAAATTCATTTTTTTTTTGATATATGTAAATCCCTTTGCAAACAAGGGACTCCATCTGTAGGCCGCATCACTTGGTACTCGCCATCAAGCGCATGCTCTTGCGTGTTACAGCTATACTATTTTTTGTCAACGCATAGTTAAATCCACGCTTCCCCGAAGCTGTTACCTCTATGAGGCCAATACTATAGTGCTCTAGCTGGATCATCTTTAACATTTTAACAAATTTGGGGGCAACGAAGGCGTTGCAGATTTATAAAGTGTTAATTTTGTATTACTTGAGCAGCAAAAACGTCTCGGAACTAAATTCACTCTCGATGATTTCTTCTAAATATCGGAAGCCAATAGCTATTTAGGAAATTGCAGTTGTAATGAGTGATTATTAGTAAGGCTGTCCGATGTTGGAATGGGTTTGTTCCATTGCTTTTATGTTCTGACATATGTATATATGTAGCTCTGCTCGATTCTTGCCGTAGATACTTTAAATATACTGCTGACGTGCAAGTTCATCTATCCAAACATCTGAAAATGCGTAGTATTCTATGCAAGGTACGTGGATGACATTATCTGCGTGATCACCAAGAACAATGAAGAGCAGATACTGGAGTACCTGAACAAACAACATGGATGTATAATGTTTACGATGGAAATGGAAAATAAAGGAACAACAAATTACCTAGTTCTGAGGATTAAGACAGACAGACTTGCCCAAAAAGTTGACTACGAAATTAACAGAAAACCGAAAGCTACAAACACCATAACACATAACACAAGAAATCATCCTCAAGATCACAAATACGCCGCTATAAGACAACTAACAAACAGACTTGAACGAATACCTCTATCGCGAGGCATACGGGAAGGAGCTAAACATATCCAACAACGGATATAAAACAGAGCTCGTGGATAAATTCTGAACAATTTATGCAGTTCAAACAAGAAACGACAGAGAGCTAGACGAAAAAACTTGTACAGTAATGACTTATACAGGAAAAATTGCATACAAGCTTGCAGAGAAAACCCATTGAACAAACACGGCGTGTATAAACTGACCTGTGAGTGTCAATATAGCTATATAGGACAAACAGGGCGTAACGTAAGAACAAGGTTTCGTGAACACATAAGGGACTACAACAAAAGGAAACGAAAACCTTTACTCAGGACACTTAACATTTGTTAACATTTACGATTATGCACCAATACCTGATTTACCAAATAACGAAATAAATACGGAACAACAGACATAAACTGAACAGAACGAAAATTGACACTGCAGATGGCACAACGCCGAAAACGGTTTGTCTCCAAACCAAATTTGACAAGCGATGACGAAGAATCATTTCAACAAATATCAACAATTCACTCTGTCGGACAAGAAAAAGAAGAAAACCATATATTCATCTATCCGTTGCAACTCACAAAATTTCGCCTCTACAGCTAATTTTTTCCCAATCTATATTTAATGATTCCTTACCCACAGGCAGGTTAAAAAATAATAATTTCAGTTATTTATAACAAAATCAACGAGAATAGAGTAATTGATTTAATTAATTAACACTTAACAATATTTTATTTATGAAAATGGTTCTTAAATTAATTATTGAATTCAGTACTTGACGTTGGGACACCTAAGTGTTTTCTTGCCAGCTTAGCCAGGTTAGGAAACTTAGGACGTTTTGAGTGATTTAAATAGCAGTTGCTGTAGTGTCTTTAACATTTTCCTTGATCTAATTTCTAAAAGTTTTTCTGGAACCGACTTTCGAAATTATTGAGTTTTATCAGCCAAACTTTAATATTTGCAATATAATAAAACATAAATGAATTTTATGAACAAACTTTTTAAAATAATTTCGTTATTAGTGTATAAATGCATCGTGTTACTATTCCTAAGATCCAAAAACCAGGCTAATGCAGACACGGAATCACAATTTTCTCCCAAAAACCGAGATTCTTCCTGTTCGCGAAATACTTAGTGAAGTGATTGAATTTTCGGAAGGTGGTCTGATTCATCAAGCGACAAAAACGTATCTATTATCGAATGAATAAGTGGCCGTACCATTCCACTAGTTGATTCGGTTTGACTAGACATTTACTTCCTTTGCTACTACAAATGGATTCAATATTCGGACCAAATCTCTTAAATAAGTAATTCCAATCTAAATTGCTTAAAAGAAATTTTTTACACATTGCTGCAGTTGTAAACTCAAGATTCAGTAACACACTTTCAACAGCTTATTTGTAAGCGGAATTCCAACGCGTTACACAGTAGCTAATCAACGAATTTTCTGGTAAATTATGTAATTATGCAATTTAGGTGACATTAACGCTGATTTTAGTGATTCAAAAGATTTGTCAAACTTCTTTTTCTTCTTCGATCAAATCTTTCTGTTTAAACCATTCAAAGGTGCTGCTAGAGACGCAAAGTTAGGTATAAACCTTCGATAGTAATTTGCAAATTTTGGAATCGTCTGGCAACAAACCTTTTGCGGAAGATTTGTGGCCTAAAAATGTTACTTCTAGCCTTAGAAAATTGCACATATTTGGATTAAATTTGAGGTTAAATGATCTACATGTGTCGAAAACTTTTGAAAGATTTTTAATGCGATGTGCTCCACTACATCCTATGACGATGATATCATCGACGTACAAAAATGCTACATTAGCCGGAATGTCTAGAAAAAGCATTTGTCATCATTCGGGTAAACGAATTCGGTGCTACATTCAAGCCAAAAGGCAAAACTTTCCATCTAAATGCTCCACGCACGGTGCTAAAAGAAGTTATATCGCGTGAATCTGTATGCAAGGGGATTTGATGAAATCCAGAAATAAAGTCTAGTGTCGAAAAATACTTTCCTCGACCAAGGTTATCTAAAATGTCGTCAACACGTGCTAAAAGAAACTTATCGGCAATTAGTTTTTTACTGCACAAAAGTCTACGCACATACAATATGCTTTTCGACGATCATTGTCTATTTTTGGATCTATATTTAAAGGACGGTTGTAATTTGAGTAACTTGGTTCGATAAAGTTATTGTTTAACAATTTATTTACTTGGCTATTGATCTCCTCACGCTGAGAATATGGTAATCGGTAATTTTTTTATGAAAACGGGTTTAGTGTCTGTAAGTCTTAATTTTTGTTATTAAAAATTGTTTAATGTCATTTTGTCGTCAGGCAAAGCGAATATATCTGCATATTCTAGACATAAGTCGAGTAATTTCCTAGCTTTTTTTTCTGAATTTGTTTCTTTAAAATTTTAATAAGTTCCTTAGTCCGGTTATCGTCTTTCGTCGTATTTTTGATGGAATAGACATGATAATTAGAAAATTTATCGACCCGAATGTTACAGTGCTTTACGTACTTTACATCATCTGTTGTATTAAGAATCTTGATGATTGGGTTACTGGAATTAACTATCCATCACCGTTAACAATTTCTTGTGAGTCCACGAAGAGCGGCTCCGATGACTAGCCAACGTCGCAAAGCTTCGCATCTGAGCGGTATTACACAGTTATCGTTTTCTACCCAGAAGGAAATGCAATTGGTTGCATAGCTAAAAACACACTTGTTTGTTTTTAAAAAGCCTTACAAAGTATACCATCAGATGGAATGTTAAAATCGTCATTCACCATTATAAAATTGTTCGAAAAATTTAACTTTGCTGTGATTTTTCCTAAAGTAGAAACAGTATTAGAAGTGACACCAGTAATGTGGATAACATCGTTTGTATTCATTGAAAAATGCTTGTTGTTAAAATTGTTTGCGTTACCCCTATTATCGTTGTTATTGTACCTATTACTGTTGCCATTGTTGGTTGACCTGTAATTGTTGCCGTTGTTTTTTTAATTTTGTTCTATGATCATTTTAGCTACTACATCCTTTGAATCATTGAAGGTTGTTGATGCTAAAATTGACTTAACTAAGTCAGAACGTGTATTTAACCTGCATACATTTCCAGTTTGTTCAACTGCCATTTCTTGGGCTTTGGCTAGTGTCATACCTTCAGTGATTAAAGAACGTCGTAGTGCATCAGATAGCTCCTCGGCACGTTTGGCAAATTCCGTATAATTGTTGTTTACGTCATGCAAATTTACGTAATTTTCCTTAATTATTGAAGCACAAAGACTAATAAAAGATTTTTCTTATTCCGGGGTAGCCATTTTGCTTGATTGAAATGTTGATATGTTTGGTAAACTCGTAGCTGTTGTTAGAATGGCAGTGACTGATAATAAATCTGAAAGAACTGGTAGCGATCTATTTATTTTGTAACTACATAGTCTGTTCCGACGCTTATGCCTTTGCTTCAGTAAATTCTTCTATCGACTCGGAAGTGGTTAGGTCTGCTTGGCTGATTAATGTTAAGTTGTCGTTTGGAATTCTAACGTGACAATTGAGTCTCGAAAAACACTTCGCTAAGAGTTCCTTACAACGTGCTAACTTGGCCTGAACCTTCCTGAGATCACACGTATGAACCGAACTATTAGCAATAACCAGTAATAAAATATTATTATATGCTGTAATAAGCGAGTAGTTATAATTTTTCAGCTTATTAAGGTTTTTTGAAATTGGGCGATTATGTAAAATTTGCTTTGTATACTTAGTCAAATCTGCTAAGTATTGTTAAAATTGTAGTTCAAATTCGTTCATAACCCCGTAATCTGAAAGCAGTTGAGGGAAATATTTACGTAAAAATTACCGTTTGCCAGACAATATCAAAATGTAAAAAGGCATGAAAAGGAATTTTTAGAAATTTTCTAAAAAATGTTTGCCAGACAATATCAAAATGTAAAAAGGTATGAAAAAGAAGTTTTAGAAATTTTCAAAAAAAAGATGTTTAATACTTATGTATTTGAATTTTCGGACATAGGTCGTCGGCTGAAATAGGCATGCAGAGAGAGAGAGCTTTCATGCAAAAACCATTTTTCCTCTTGCATGTCACAACAAACTGTCTGGTTGTGTGTCACAAAACTTTTTAATTTAAACTTTTTTTCTTCAAACGTTGATTATAAAGTATAAAATTAATGAAAAGAAGTATCGAGTTGTACATAACATATTAAAAGGTAATTATAAGAGTATATATATCAGAAAGGTAATTATTAAAATACAAAAGTGACAATATTTAAGACAAAATTTTTAATTTAAGCAGAACTGTTTGTAGGTGAAAGTGGTTCCGTTTTTCTTTTCTTTGGTTTTTATTCAAAATGTGGTTTTCGTTGTTCCTTTCGATTTTGTTTGTTTATATCAAATGTGGTTTTCTTTTTTCATTTCGTTTTTGTTTGTTTAAGAAAAATGTGTTTTTTTTATTTTGAAATAATTTATACGTAATTTTGTAATTTGTTGTCCAAGAAATTTGTAATTTAAAAAAAAAACTTTATTTTCGATACAGTTTATACAATTAATTATAGTTCATTTTACTTTTCTTCGAATTTTGAGAAAAAATCAAGAATTTTAGTTCATTTGGTTTTTTTTCTTTTAATTTAAAAATATTTGCACTTGCGCAATTACGTAAAGTTTTATGATTTTTCATTCATTTAATATACATATGTGAAAATTTTATTTTTTGTTTTTTTTATATTTTCATTAACTTAAATTATGTTAAAATTCTTTTGGCCATTTTTATATGGCCACAGGTTAAATTAATTTAAATTCATTTCTTTGGATATAAATCCCTTTGCAAAAATGGGACCCCATCTATAGGCCGCATCACTTGGTACTCGCCATCATGCGCATACTCTTGCGTGTTACAGCTATAATATTTCTTCTCAACGTATAGTTAAATAATAAATTGCTGACCAATGTGCATTATTACTCGTTATCATACGATATACAGTCGTAGATACTTTAAATCTACTGGTGACGTGCAAGTTCATCTATACAAACATCTGAAAATGCGTAGTATTCTATGCAAGGTGCGTGGATGACATTATCTGAGTGATCACCAAGGAAAATGAAGAGCAGATACTGGAGTACCTGAACATACAGCATGGATGTATAATGTTTACGATGGAAATGGAAAATAAAGGAACAAAAAATTACCTGGATCTGAGGATTAAGACAGACAAAATTGCCCAAAAAATTGACTACATAACACAACAAATCATCCTCAAGAACACAAATACGCCGCTATAAGACAACTAACAAACAGACTTGAACGAATACCTATATCGCGAGGCATACGGAAAGGAACTAAACATATCCAACAACGGATATAAAAAGGAGCTCGTGAAAAAATTTTGAAAAATTTAAGAATTTGAAAAAGAAACGACAGAGAGCTAGACGAGAAAACTTGGACAGTAATGACTTATACAGGAAAAATTATATACAAACTTGCAAAGAAAACCCATTGAACAAACAAGGCGTGTATAGACTGACCTGTGAGTGTCAATATAGCTATATAGGGCAAACAGGACGTAAAGTAAGAACAAGGTTTCGTGAACACATAAGGGACTACAACAAAAGGATACGAAAACCAACGGCAATACCTGAATCTAATTTTGGAAACCATTTGTTAAACGCAAAATGTTCACCCGCAAACATATAGAAAACCGTAAAGGTACTGCACGTACAATAAAAAGGACGGCGCCTAAATGCTCTTGAAAACATGGAAATATATAAACAAAAAACATTTGATGGGATGATAATAAACGACCAAATAAACAGCAACTCTGATGCGATATTTGCACCATTAAGGCTTGTTTAGAAAAAACATAACAAAGACGTAGGTAAAATGACAGATACCAACATACAAAACAAATATTGATCGCTACACGCTTAAATTATTATATACATACGTCTTTTGTACGCTCTAACTTAGAATATGCAACGATCATTTGGAGACCATACCATGCCAATTTAGTAAACAGAATTGAACGTGTCCAAAAAGTATTCCTTAAGTTTGCTTTACGCTCTTTAAATTTTTCAGAACCAGTACCTTCGTATAGTTCACGCCTACTTTTAATAAATTTGAAATCGTTGGATTCTAGAAGATCCATACTCTCTTTGTCTTTTATTGATGTGTAAACATCTATGGCCGCGGTAGGGCAAATCTCTTACGCTAATACTACGATAAAAACTCCATATAAAAAAAGTAAGACGTTTTTGATTGGTCAAGAACGACTCTGTGTGAAAATGCGTGTGCCGTCTGACCCAGAAATCAAAATCAATTAACTTTGTGTTGCATGCAATTAGGCGCATAATTTTTTTAAACTATGCGGCTTAAAGCATAGGGTGTTCTCTAAATTTAGATTGACACAGTTTAATCGGTTTGCTGGTGCACGGGAATTAGGAAACAATTTTCAGTGGCATTCACTTATCTTGGGTGGAGATTTTAATTTTAATTTCGCGGAAACAGAAGCGGTACCACTCAATAAATTTGTGTTTGATGCATTCTTTCTATTATTCATAGTTTTATACTTAAGCACCAAAAAAATTCATTTCTCCTTGAAAAATTGCAAATTGCTCATTATTCTCTTCCCACTATTCTCCCCCTATTCTTTGTTTATTATTACTCAAGATATTTCATCCGCAACGGGATTGCGCAATCTTGTATTCTATCATTCTTGGTTTGATGGAACAAAAAACCTGTTTGATTTGTCCGAACATACACCTGTCCACTTGACAGCTTTGCCAGATAGAAATGCAGTGAAGAGAATAATGCACGAGTTAATGCCAATAAAGGCTGTTAATGCAGATAAGCTCCCATGTCTGTCTTGGGTATTATCTACGTTCTTTGGTATTGACACAAAAAGCAAAATTAATTATATTTAATCGGGAGCACCCTGTACCTTTGAGTTGCATGCAATTAGGCGCAAATTTTTACAAACTGTGTGCAAAGAACGTACATTATCTACGTTCTTTGCTGAGTGAATTAGAGCACAGCGTGTTCTCTAAATTTTGATTGAAATTCCCTTATTCGCTTTGCGTTGGTACTACTTTTGAACAGCTGATCGCTTTGTGTTTCTACAACTCAGCTGATTGGTGTTCTTTAAAACAATAAATTAAACGTTTAAACTGGAGGTATATAACCGAAATGCAGGTAATATTCATGTTTCTAAATAAATTACAGGTCAAATACTAATATTAATTATTATTGTAGAGAACATCGCAATCATTAAGAAGATCCAGAAACGCTGGATATCAACGTGCCTACCGAGAACGTCAACGCCAAAAAGAAATGACGTGGACATTTACAGCAGCAGCAACAACAACAGCAACAACAACATTTACAACAGCAACAACAACCAAATTACCAAAACATTGAATTGCAATATGAGCATTATCTTAACCATGTTAATGCCCATAAACAATTTAAATTAAAAATGATCGACAACGACTTTGGATACGCATGCGCTGTGTGTGATAGATTGTGGTTTAAAAACGACCTTAAAGCTATGCCGGCTGGCCGTTTTTTCCAGACTACTTACCAGTATTGAATCAAAGGTGTACGTTTCTTATTTTAGCTATCAGAAGCCTATTTTAACTATTGCAACATAAATAATAAAATAAATTAAATTTTAAAAATTAAACAAGATAAATATGTATGATTAACCCTTGAATGCCCATGATACCTTTAAAGATACAACCATTATTAACGATATTGTAAAGTATTATATAGGGGCAGTCTTCGACTATTCCTCTTCACGAGCAGACGTCGGTACACACGGTGGAATTTTGTAGTTAACAACTCGCTTTAATATTCTCACCCTTTCTCTTTAACGCAAGCATTGTTTAAGTTTCTTTAGGTATTAAATCTCAATAAACAATTGTGACTAGTGAATAACATTCGCTATGGCCCCTGGGCCCCCCAATTTAGGGGATAATCGGTTTGCTTTGCTTTCCGAAAGCCCCCAAAGCAAAAAACGAAAAAAACCTCAAAAAATAGACTTGACATTCCCTGATCTTCCAACACAAACAACAAATAATCCAAAATATATTGTGATTGAATCAAATAATTGTGACAAAAAAATTAGTGAATTTTCATGCTTTGCAGTTTATCGCAGTCTAAAAATTATCACTAGAGACATTGGTCCTATCACCAACTTAAGAGATGGAAATCTTCTCGTACTGGTCAACAATCCGAATGATGTTGATAAGTTATTAAAAGCCAAAGAACTTCCAGGCATTTGTAAAATCACATGCAAATTACATAATACACTGAATTACGTCAAAGGTACAGTATTCGCTCCTTATCTCAACGACATTCCGATACCAGAAATTGTAAGCGAATTGAGCTCACAAAAAGTAACCGATGCGTATAAATTTACCAGAGTCGTCGACGGAATCCCTAAACCCAGTGGTGTCATACTATTAACTTTTGAACTTTACCATCTTCCCTCAAAAATTGATATTTCGTGGCATACCACAAAAATTCGGGAATATATCCCGAATCCAATGCGTTGCAAGTCATGTCAAATATTTGGCCATACTATGAAACACTGTAGAAATTCACCAACATGTGCAGTTTGCAACCTCCCCCCTCATTCCCCTGATATATGTTCACAAATTAAATGTGCAAATTGCCTCGGCCAACACCCAGCTTTTTCCAGAGAATGTCCAAAATTCAAACAGCAACACGAAATTTTAAAGATAAAAACAACAAGAAAGTGTACCATGAGTAAAGCAAAAGCCATTTACAGAGCATCTGTACCTATGACAGAGAATACCATTAGTTTCTCATCAGTTGTTAAAGAAAATACCTCCCAACATAGTTCTCAAGCAGCAATAGAAAAAATTAAGACAAATACATGCACTTCGCTGCCTCCCACATCCATTCCACTCCAACAAAATCCACATATAAATACAAAAGAAACAGAAAATCAAACAAACAGTCCAATCCCTATCCACAACTCTATAACCTTCAAAGATCCAATTGAAATGCCCAATAATCTAGCAACAACAGCAACCACAACGAACAACTCATTAAAAGCAAATACTAACATAGCTACCAACTTCCAATCGCTAACAAATTTTCTATTCACCTCTCCCGCTCAATTCAGCGATAACCTCTCTTTAACAGTCACTGAACATATGGAGAAATCTCCGCTCCCGCTTAACATAACAGACATCACAGAGAAAAATTCCCACTTAACTTAAAAATAATCCAATTCAAACACTCTCTTTTTTAACCCCTTACTATTTAATGCTTAATATTCTGCAATGGAATATAAGAGGCTTCTTAAATAATTTCTCAGAATTACAAATTTTAATAAACGATTATAAGCTCGATATCATATGTTTACAAGAAACCCACTGTGCACACAACTATTTACCACCCACCCCAAAACAATACATATCTTATTTTCACAACCACAACCTGACTTCAAAACAAGGTACTGCAATATTAATTAAAAAAACCATTCCCCATTCACTAATAGACTTAAATTCAACAATACCAGCTATAGCCATTGAAGTTCGTTATCCTTTCACTTTCAAAATTTTTTCAGTTTATATTCCACCACAACAATCAATAACTAATTCCGAACTACACTCATTAATAAAATACATCAAAACTCCTATTCTACTAACTGGAGATTTCAATGCTTGGAGTCCCTTATGGGGCTCTCCACACAGCGACAATAAAGGTTTAATTATAGAAGATTTCATTCTATCTACCAATTTAGCTATTATGAACGATGGCTCCCCCACACACTTCAGTACGCATAAAACATTTACTCACATTGACTTGGCTATATGTTCTGCGGGCATATTAACAAGACTACAGTGGAGTTTATTAAACAATCTGCATAATAGCGACCATTTCCCGGCCATCATCCAAATACCGCAATTAACAATTACTCATACGTGCAAACCCAATACTTTCAATTTCAATCGCGCAAATTGGTGCAAATATCACGAAAAATTACAAAAATACAACGAAAAATATCCAACATCTGCAAACATAAATAAAGAGGCTGGAAATGTCAAAAAGATAATTCGCAGCGCCGCAAACGAATCCATCCCCATCATAACAAAACATCCATACAAAAACTTAGTTCCATGGTGGTCCGCGTAACCAAATAAACTTAGAAATGAAAAGCAAGATTCTTGGCATAACTTTCGTCGCTGCATGTCTTTGGAAAATTTGATAACTTACAAAAAAAAAGAACGCAGCTTTCGTTAAAGCAAAAAAAGCCGCAAAACGCAATTCTTTTGAAAATTTTACAAGACGCATTAATCCCTTTACGCCCATATCAAAGATGTGGCAGAACGTTCGACGAATATCGGGTAACTACGTACCGCAAAAAATCATATCCATTAAGATAAATGACAACATCATATCCGATCCGGAAATCATTGTCAAAACATTCGCTGACTATTATTCCAGCAAAGCGCAAGACTCAAATTTCCCCATAGAATTTCAATCCAATAAAAGGGATACATTTAACTTACCAGCTTCCATCATTTCATCCAAAAAAGTGTTATACCTTGAAAAGGATTTCAATATTCTCGAATTTGATGTAGTTCTCAAAAATACCAAAGGCACATCCCCAGGAAATGATAAAATACCCTATCCTTTACTAAAAAATACACCATTTAGTTTTAAATTAAGAATACTCAATCTGTACAACCTTATTTATGAGAAAGGTGTTATTCCACAAAACTTCAAAAACGCGATTTTGGTTCCCATCATCAAGCCTAAAAAACAAATTGACAGTCTAGAATCATATAGACCAATCTCACTTCTACCGTGCTTAAGTAAATTATTAGAGAAAATGGTTGCTAAGAGAATAATGTGGCATTTAAAGCGGTATAACCTTCTTACTCCTAATCAAACTGGATTTCAACCTGGATCAGGTACAGTAGACGCGCTATTATTCCTCGACCACCTTGTTTGCAAAAACTCCTCTTTAAGAAAACACACCACCATACTCTCCATAGACTTTGTTCAGGCATTCGACAAAATCGGCGCGCATTTTGTCCTCAGAAAACTTAGAGAATGGTCCATAGGCCCTAGAATGTATAATTTCATTAAAGCTTTTCTCTCAAATAGAAAATTTCGTTGTCGTGCCAATTATATATTCTACGACCTATATTTACAAGCGAACGGAATCCCTCAAGGATCTCCGCTATCCGTAACACTATTTATAATTGCTTTTGATGACTTAAGCCGTATTATTGCGAATAATAAGCAACTGGAACATTGTATATATGCTGACGATTTATATGTAATATCAAAACAAAATGATAATGTTAAAACGATTGAAAACTTTAAAGAAATTTTAAATAATATAGAAATTTGGTCTACATCATCAGGTGCTAGTATATCCTTTGATAAAACCAAAACCCTTCATATTTGTAACAAAAGATCTTGTTCCCCCAATATTAATTTAGTATATAAGAATATAAATATCGAAAATGTAAAGCACTGCAAAATACTAGGAGTATACTTAGACTCCAAATATAATTTTAAGGAACATTGTAACTATCTTAAAGTAGGTTTAGCTGCCAGGCTGAATATTGTTAAATATTTAGCAAAAGTGCTAAATCTATCATGAAACCGTTGCAATCTATACAGAACGCTGCCGTAAGAATCAGCCTGAGGGCCTACAGAACGACGCCAACCAGAAACTTGGAGGCAGAAGGGGGTATAATAGACATAAACTCTCGTGCCCAAAAGCAAAACTTAAGGCTCATTAGTAAGCTAGTGTTCTCAAAAAATTATATTCTAGAGAAGCAAGTTCAGCAGCTACGAAAGAGGAAAAAGCCACTAAAAAAATCATCAGCCGTATGCCAAATATTCGAGTCGGCAAAAAATTTGGACTTTATCATCTCTCCAAAATCTTCTTTTATTGAGCTAAAACCTCCCTGGACTCTCAAATCAAGTTCCTTCATAAATAGCCTGATCCATCTTACGAAAAATCACACCGCAACCGCTGTCTATAAGCAAACCTTTCTTGAAGCAATCGAACCATACAAGAAAAATCATTGGAATCTTCTTTACACTGACGGCTCAAAGACACAAACCTGCGTCTCATTTGCAGTAGTAAATGATACAGTCAATCCAATTACTTATGGCATGCTCCCTCTGAACGCGAGTGTATTCGATGCGGAGACAGAAGCTATCCTTACAGCATTGAAAAACTGCAAAGCATTGAGAGGAAAATACATAATAGTTACCAACAGTCGTTCAGTTTTTGACGCTGCAAAAAACATTGTCAATACCAACTATAGAATATGTTTTTATTCTATTTAAAATATTTTATTTTTACAACTTTTCTTTTATACATTCAGAAAATTAATTATTAAAAAAATCAAATTGAAAAATATTGAAAGACAAATTTATATATGAAAATAAAAATATTAAAACAAGTTCAAATTAATAAAGTAGATACATATATTATAAACCCTACATATACTCCCCCTCCAATTAAAAAAAAAATTAATTAATATTAAATGTAATTTTTTTGGTTTTCTTTGGAAGTGTTAGTGAACTGGAATTAGAAATTGTATGTGCAGGTTTTAATAAGTCTATGGAAATTGTTTTGATTAAGTTACCTTTTTGAATTTTGAATACTTTATTGTGTTTAGAGATAACTTTAAATGGGCCTTCATAAGGTGGTTGTAGATTTGACCTATGAATAACTTTAACAAACACATATTCGCAAGTATCCAAATTTTTGGGAACAAAAAAATCTTCTTTATTATGATGTACAATTTTTGAACGAACGTGTGAAAAATGTTCTCTCAGTTTGGAAAGTGTTTCCATTGTATTATCAAATTCATTATTGTTATTATTATTTGAAACGATTAATTCTCCAGGTAATCTGAGTGTTTGTCCGTAAACTAATTCTGCAGAAGAACATTTTAAATCATCTTTAATAGATATACGAAGTCCCAATAAAATCCAAGGAAGAATTTCAGACCAGTGAATTGAATCGTTTGATGCTGTAATAGCAGTTTTTAAGGTTCTATGAAATCTTTCAATCATTTCATTTGATTGAGGATGATAAGGAGATGTATGAATTTTGTGAGATCCTAATAATTTTGTTAATTCAGTAAATAATTTTGATGTAAATTGTGATCCTTGATCTACTGTTATATTAAGTGGAACGCCGAAACGGGGAATATAATTTTGTACAAATGTTTTGGCAATTGTATTCGCTGAAATATCTTTAAGTGGATAAGCTTCTGGCCAACGTGTATGTCTGTCAATTATAGTTAAAATGTAACGATTTTCTTTTGAAACAGGTAATGGACCAACAAGATCCATATGTATGTGTTCAAATCGTCCATATGGTATATTAATTTTTTGTACTGGTGTTTTAGTATATTTAGAAATTTTTGATTTCTGGCAGTTAATACATGCGGAAGTCCAACTATTAATTTCTTTACGCATGTGAGGCCAAAAATATTTTGATTGAATTAAACGTCTAGTAGTACGAACACTAGGATGTGATAAAGAATGGATTTTATCAAAAATTATATTCTTCATAGAATTTGGAACAAAAGGTCTAAAAGGTTGTTGAGAAATATCACACCAAATATTGAGATTAAGAACTGGAATATTAATTTCTTTTAAATTATTGTTACAATTTTTGTCAGAAATTAAGTCATGAAGAGTTTGGTCTTTTTGTTGTTCTTTATACAAAGTTTGAAAATTAATATCTTGAGTTAAAATTGTGTTAATATCTGAAATACGTGAAAGTGTGTCAGCAACAATGTTTTCTTTTCCAGAAATGTATTGAATATCATTTGTAAATTGTGCAATGTACTCAAGATGTCTAATTTGTCGAGGTGATCTATCTGTTTTTGAATTTAGAACATGTGTTAAAGGTTTATGATCAGTGTATATTGTGAAAATTCTACCTTCAAGAAAATGTTTAAAATGTTTAATTGAATTGTATATGGCTAAAAGTTCTCTGTCAAATGTTGAGTAATTCATTTCTGTAGAAGATAATTTTCGTGAAAAATAAGCAAGTGGTTCTAAAGTGTTGTTACTAAATTGTTGTAAAACTGCACCAATTGCTACATTTGATGCATCTACAGCAAGTGATAATTTACCATTTTTATCAAAATGAGTAAGTAAAGTTTGTTGAGCAAAGAGTTGTTTAACGTTTTCAAAAGCAGTGGTTGTCTTTTCTGTCCAAATAAGCTGTTTGAGTTTTTGTTTAGTTGCAAATGTTAACATTTCATGCAGAGGACTAAGTTCTGCTGCTAACATTTTCACATATCTATGGTAATAATTTACCATACCTAAGAACTTTTGTAATTTATTTATTGAAAGTGGTTTTTCAAAATTTGTAATGGTTTCAATACGATCGGAAGATGGTCTAATGCCTTGATTAGAAATTTCATAACTGAGAAAATCTAGTTTATTAGTCCCGAAAATGCATTTAGAAGGTTTAATATTTAAATTATATTTCTCAAGTCTTTTAAATATTAGTTTTAAATGTTCTAAATGTTGTTCTTCATTATCACTAGCAACAAGAATATCATCAATATAAACAAATACAAATTCTAAACCGGAAAATACTTCGTTAATAAAACGTTGAAATGTTTGGGCACTGTTTCGTAAACCAAAAGGCATCCGTACGAACTCAAACATTCCAAAAGGTGTGGTTATTGCTGTTTTATGAATGTCTTCTTCAGCCATTGGAATTTGGTGATATGCACGAACAAGATCAATTTTCGAAAATATTTGTTTATTATGTAAATTTATAGCTAAATCATGAATATGTGGTAATGGATAACGATCAGGTATCGTTATAAAATTGAGTCTTCTGTAATCGCCACAAGGTCTCCAATCATTTGGTTCTTTTTTTGGAACTAAATGTAAAGGAGATGCAATGTGAGAGTTTGAAGGTCTGCATATACCAGTTTTTATTAAAAATTCGAATTCAGTTTTTGCTATTTTAAATTTAATTTGATCTAGACGACGAGGTTTTGAAAAAGGTAGAACTCCTTTGGTTTCAATCCTGTGAACCGTATGGTGTTGCACTGGTTTAGTGTAATCTGGTTCACAGGTTATTAAAGGAAAATTATTTAAAAGGGTTGTAAATTTATTTTCAGAAATTGGTATTTTGAGTGAAAATATATCGCAAAATCCAGAAGATCCAGAAACTTTTAATTTTGTTGTTAAATCAGTAATTTCTTTATTTCTGATATCCACTAATATCCCGAATTTCTCTAAAAAGTTAGCACCTATAATTGGAGTTGAAATATCTGTTAAAATGAAAGGGAATTCAAAATCACGTCTAAGACCTAAGTCAATTTTTAAAAGTTTGGTACCAAATGTTTTAATAGAGGAACCGTTAGCTGCAGTCAAATTAAGATCGGAATTTCTTTTAAATGATTTGAATTTGGAAGAAGGAATTACAGAAACTATAGCGCCAGTATCTATTAAAAAATTTAGTTTATTTAATTTATCATAAATAAATAGGCGGCGTGATGATTTAATGTTATTTCCATTATTAGCCACCGTCATAATGGAACGTTTCAGTTTAAACAGTTTTGATTTGATTGTTTTTCATTTGTATTAAAACTACAGGGTTTAATACATTTTAAAGCATTATTTTTAAATTTTCTTGATACCAACAAATGGTTTGAATAATATTATCTTTTGATCTAGAAAATCTTCTTGAATTAGAATTACTTCTATTTCTATTTCTAGATCTTGATCTAATTTGTAATTCATTAATATCAGAAGTAATTTTGTTTAAATTTTGATAAATTGCAGTAGTTAATTCTGTTAAATTTTTAATACATTGTTCGAGGATGTTATTTTCAACACTTGCTATTGACAAAGATTTAGAAGATTGAGATTGATTTAATAAATCAAAAAGTTTATCTGCAAGAATAACATTTTCATCTTTATTTTGATTATTACTTGATGTTAAATGAATTTGTATCTGTTGTGGTAATTTTCGGATCCACAATTTGAAAAGTAATTCCTTACTGACGATAGAATCAGAACCTATTAGAGACTTCATATAACTAAAAAGTTCTGATGGAGAACGATCGCCTAGTTCTGTATTTGAAAATAACTTTTCTAATCTTTTTTCTTCGCTAAGAGAAAATCTTTCACACAACGCTTTCTTAATAGTAGCGTACTTATTCATAAAAGGAGGTGGATTGATAACATCCAAAATTTTGGAAATTGTTTCACGTTGTAAAACAATAAGTATGTTTTGAAATTTTATATTATCGTCTTGAATATTATTGATTTCAAATTGTCCTTCAACAAGAAGAAACCAAGCTTCAGGACATTCTTCCCAAAATGGAGGTAATTTAATTGATTTTGAAAAATTTGTTCTTAAGTTATTAGTGTTTTGAGTTAAATTATCATTGTGTATATTTTGTGTAGTGTTTAAGTCTGAAGTGTAAGTTGGATTGTTATTTTGGTTTTCCATTGTTGTGAAGTTGCGTGTACGTATAGGTGAACGTGATAGTGGCATATAAAAAAAAAAAAAAATAATTGGAGAGAAAGTTTACAAAAGTAAATTAAATATAAGTAATAATAATAATTTAAATAATATTAATATTAAGAATTAATATTTAATATTTGTAATAATTTTATTTTAATAAAAGATTTAAGATACGAACTTGATTGCACACAAAATGTTCAGCAAAAAATGGTTGTAGTATTTGTAATTATAAAAGAGATTATAGATGATCTGGAGTGTTATTGCGTTGTTGTAGACACTGTGATGGTTGTAGCGACGTTAAATGTGAATATTTGAAGTGATGTTGTGCGGATTGTTGGTGCTGAATTTGATGTTGAATGTTGAGATTGTTTATTTCGCAATGTTTTAATTCAGGAAAGTAGTCAAATTTATAACAAATCGCACAGAAGGACGTCTTTGTTTTTATTTCACAAGTATGGTTTGTGCTTTCGGTATTCGAGTATTCGCACTTTTGGTTTGCTTGCAACGCTCGGAAATGCTAACTTTGTGAGTGCACAAAATGTCCTGGGTTAATGTTAAGCCAGCTTCTAACAATTAATAACACGTTGAATCGATGATTTCTCTTTATTACAAATTCTTGTGAAATATTACTGCAAGATATGGTGCGTCGGTTTGTAGCGTTATATGTAAAAACGGGAGTAAGTGACCAAAGTGAAAACACGAACGGGTTCACAATTGTTATTATTGTTTCAATGATGGTTATTGATGAATTTTTAAAATGAGTACTTATAAATGCAGGATCGCCAATATAGAATATGTTTTTATTCTATTTAAAATATTTTATTTTTACAACTTTTCTTTTATACATTCAGAAAATTAATTATTAAAAAAATCAAATTGAAAAATATTGAAAGACAAATTTATATATGAAAATAAAAATATTAAAACAAGTTCAAATTAATAAAGTAGATACATATATTATAAACCCTACACCAACCGTAGCATTAAGCTGATACAGCAGCACCTCATCGCATTATGTGATAGAGTCAAGCTAATGTGGGCACCAGGTCACAGAGGAATACGCGGTAACGAAGCTGCCGACGAACTGGCCAAAAAAATCAACATAACGCCAACCTACATGTTTACGCCGAATTCAACGCAATTTATACTCCAAGAAGCTATGTCCTATTTTCAGTTTAATAAAAATTCGAAATGGCAGTACTATAAACACAAATACAAAGATATAAACCCTAATATGACACCAATTAGCCTTCCACCCACCGATAAAGCCATTACGCAGAAAGTTTTCATCAGACTCCGTCTTATGCACACAAAGCTGACACATCAACACATTATTAGTAAAGAGCAACAACCAACATGCCGTTTTTGTAACAATGCGCCATTGACAATTCTGCATATCCTCTTACATTGTCCAACCTTGGTTAACACCCGTCGCTTAATATTTGGCAGCAACAATCCTCTGGAACTTTTACGTAACCCAACTTCTATTAACATTCAATCGATTTGCGATTATATTTGGAAACTTCAAATTCAACATTTAATATAACCTTAAATAAGTAATTTAACAACTATATGTTAATTAGACCAAAGGTCGATAGCCCTGGCAGCTAGTACCTTTAAATATTAGTGTATGTTTTTTAAATATTACATTAATTATAATAAATAAATAAATAATAAATAAATTATATAGGGGTTAATATTTCTAAATACTGCAAATTTAACAGTTTACACATCTACCTTGAGTTCAAACACTCACATCTTTTTTTTTTAATTTGGTTAATGGCGCTATTGATTGCCCCATTCTATTAGTAAAACTTAATTTTAACATTCCTCAGCGAAGTTTACGCAATTTTTTGCCGTTTTATGGTGTTAATTACAAAACTGAATATGCTCGTAATGCCCCTATTGCCCGTGCCATTGGTGAATTTAATATGATATCGAACAAGGTATTATTAGATTTTTCTTATGCAAAAAATGTTTTTAAAAATCTTTTGGATTCAACTTTTTAGATTTTGAAATTTTCTTTTCTTAGTTATTAAGCATAATATTGTTAATAGTCTGTAAGGAAATTATTGTTCAATAGACTCAATAAATAAATAAATAAATAAATAAAACCTGCAATCCCTAAACAGACTTAAATTACTGACTATCTACCTGTTCTTACCGCGAAGGCAGATTCGAGATAAAATATACCCTTTTGGACTCTAACCGCGCGAGACTACAGGTACTTATACTCAGGACACTTAACATTTGTTAACATTTACGATTATGCACTACTACCTGATTGACCAAATAACGAAATAAATACGGAACAGCAGACATAAACTGAACAGAACGAAAATTAACACTGAAGATGGCACAACGTCGAAACCGGTTTGTCTCCAAACCAAACTTGACAATTATAATATCAGGTAATTGTAAGACTATATATATCAGAAAGGTTGTTATTAAAATACAAAAGTGACCATATTTAAGACAAAGTTTTTAATTTAGGCAGAACTGTCTGTAGGTGTTTCTCACAGTTTAACCTTGCTGTGACCGCTTCCGCTGCTACTTATACCGCGTAACGGCTTGGCAAAAATGGCCGTTATGTGGCGTGATTTCGTCTAGCAGCTTTAGGCTGCATACAAAACTGTAACTCTTGGGTTTTTCAAAATGTGGTTTTCGTTTTTGCTTTCGTTTTTTTATTCAAAATGTGGTTTTCGTTGTTCCTTTCGATTTTGTTTGTTTAAATCAAATGTGGTTTTCTTTTTCCTTTCGTTTTTGTTTGTTTAAGAAAAATGTGTTTTTTTTTTTATTTTTATATAGTTTATACGAAATTTTGTAATTTGTTGTCCAAGAAATTTGTAATTTTAAAAAAAAAACTTTATTTTCGATACAGTTTATACAATTAATTATAGTTCATTTGGTTTTTTCTTTTAATTTAAAAATATTGAAACCTTTCAGAAAATCAAATGTTTTAGTTTATTTCGTTTTTGCACCAATTTGCACTTGCGCAATTACGTAAATTTTTATGATTTTTCATTCATTTAAAATATGTGATATATTTTTTTTTTTTTTTTCATTAACTTAAGTTATGTTAAAATTCTTTGGACCATTTTTGTATTTCCACAGGTTAAATTACTTTAAATTCATTTTTTTGTATATAAATCCCTTTGCAAACATGGGACCCCATCTGTAGGCCGCATCACTAGGTACTCGCCATCATGCGCATACTCTTGCGTGTTACAGCTATAATATTTCTTGTCAACGCATAGTTAAATCATAAATTGCTGAACAATGTGCATGATAACTCGTTATCATACGATACACAGTCGTAGATACTTTAAATCTACTGCTCATCTATCCAAACATCTGAAAATGCGTAGTATTATTTACAAGGTACGTGGATGACATTATCTGAGTGATCACCAAGGAAAATGAAGAGCAGATACCGGAGTACCTGAACATACAACATGGATGTATAGTGTTTACGATGGAAATGGAAAATAAAGGAACAATAAATTACCTGGATCTGAGGATTAAGACAGACAAAATTGCCCAAAAAATTGACTGCGAAATTAACAGAAAACCGACAGCTACATACACCATAATACATAACACAACAAATCATCCTCAAGAACACAAATACGCCGCTATAAGACAACGTACACACAGACTTGAACGAATACCTCTATCGCGAGGCATACGGAAAGGAACTAAACATATCCAACAACGGATATAAAAAGGAGATCGTGGATAAATTCTAAAAAATTTATGCAATTCAAAAAAGAAACGACAGAGAGCTGGACGAAAAAACTTGGACAGTAATGAATTATACATGAAAAAATACATACAAACTTGCAAAGAAAACCCATTGAACAAACACGGCGTGTATAAACTGACCTGTGAGTCTCAGTATAGCTATATAGGACTAACAGGACGTAAAGTAAGAACGAGGTTTCGTGTACACATAAGGGACTTCAACATAAGGATACGAAAACCAACGGCAATACCTGAATCTAATTTTGGAAACCATTTGTTAAACGCAAAATGTTCACCCGCAAACATATAGAAAACCGTTAAGGTACTGCACGTACAACAAAAAGGACGGCGCCTAAATGCTCTATATAAATATATAAACAAATATATAAACAAAAAACATTTGATGGGATGATAATAAACGAACAAATAAACAGCAACTCTGATGCGATATTTGCACCATTCGGGCTTGTTTAGAAAAAAAAAAACAAAAAAAGAGGTAGGTAAAATGTCAGATACCAACATACAAAACAAACCTGCAATACCTAAACAGACTTAAATTACTGACTATCTACCTGTTCTTACCGCGAAGGCAGATTCGAGATAAAATGTACCCTTTTGGACTCTAAGCGCGCGAGACTACAGGTACCTATACTCAGGACACTTAACATTTGTTAACATTTACGATTATGCACCAATTGATTGACCAAAAAACGAAATAAATACGGAACAACAGACATAAACTGAACAAAACGAAAATTGACACTGAAGATGGCACAACGCCGAAACCGGTTTGTCTCCAAACCAAACTTGACAAGCGATGAAGGAGAATCGTTTCAACAATTCACCCTGTCGGACAAGAAAAAGAAGAAAACATTATATTCATCTATCCGTTGTAACTCACGAGATTTCGCCTCGACCCTTTCGCAAGCCTTGGGTAAAATATCGATGCTCATATTGTCAAACCAGTCAGAATGACGATGACATTCTGAGACAACATAATCAATAGTTTATATTAGGGATGTACAATTTAACCGGTCTAAAAAAGTTAGCTAAGTTAATTAGTTAGCTAACCGGTAGGCTAAACGGCTAATTTTTTCTCCAGCTATATTCATTGTTTCCTTACCCAGAGACAGGTTAAAAAAATAATAATTTCAGTTATATATAACAAAATTAACTAGAATACAGTAATTAATTTAATTATTTAACACTTAACAATATTTTATTTATGAAAATGGTTCTTAAATTAATTATTGAATTCAGAGAGTGTACTTGACGTTGGGACACCTAGGTATTTTCTTGCCAGCTTAGCCAGGTTAGGAAACTTATGACGTTTTGAGTGCCACCAATGAAGAGGGTTATCACCAAGCGAAATAATTGGCTCCAATTTAAAGCTACTGCTTTTTCTTTCGTATGCATCACTCAGATAATTTGGATTATCACTTTCAAAGCTGGCCATTCTCTCAAAACTTTGTGATACGGCTTCAAAATTCAAGAGATAATCGAAATATTTCTCTCTCGTAATTTTAATAACAGCTGCTTTAACATTTTCCTTGATCTAATTTCTAAAAAATTTTCTGGGACTGACTCTCGAAATTCTTGAGTTTTATCAGCCAAATTTTAATATTTGCAATATAATAAAACATAAATGCATTTTATAATCAAACTTTTTAAAATAATTTCGTTATTAGTGTGTAAATGCATCGTGTTACTATACCTAAGATCCAAAAACCAGGCTAATGCAGACACGGAATCACAATTTTCTCCCAAAAACCGAGATTCTTCCTGTTCGCGAAATACTTGGTGAAGTGATTGAATTTTCGAAAGGTTGTCTGATTCATCAAGCGATAAAAACTTATCTATTATCGAATGAATAAGTGGCCGTACCATTCCACTAGTTGATTCGGTTTGACTAGAAATTTACTTTCTTTGCTACTACAAATGGATTCAATATTCGGACCAAATCCCTTAAATAATTCCATTCTAAATTGCTTAAAAGAAATTTTTTACACATTGCTGTAGTTGTAATTTCAGGATTCAGTTACACACTTTCAACAGCTTATTTGTAAGCGGAATTCCAACGCGTTACACTGTAGCTAATCAACGAATTTTCTGGTAAATTATGTAATTTTTGGTCATCTTTAAGAGTGTTTGTTGCTTTATACATATGAATGTTTAAAGTGACGAACAATTGCAGAAACTTTTTGAAGATGTGTTTGATAATGTTCTTCATTAAAAACTTTTTCGACAACAAGCTGTAACGAACACTTTGACCGATGTCGATGTTAGCAGTATGTAGAGCTTCTCCGCATTGCAGCCACCTTTTCATTTTATTTCATTTTTCATTTCATTTATTTATCTAGCGATTAGTATAATAATATTATAGCACAACAAACAATTACGGAAATTATAATAACGGATGATTAAAGTAGTGAACTAAGAATAAAATTTATAAATAAAGACAAAATATAATAAGAATAAGGATAAAAATTGTATATATATTAAACTAAGTTATTAAATAAACAGTATAACTACATGTTAAGACAAGAAAACAAAAACCAAAACAAAACACCAAGTTTAAATTTATGCTTAAAATTTACTTAGAAAATTTTTAGTTTTATAAGTAGTGAGGTGGCCAGTTTAAGAATTAGAGGAAGAGAAATAGTTATAAAGAATATGCTTGTAGTTACTTTGGTTTAAGTTGCTTCTTGTAGAAGCAGGGATTGAGGTCCAAATACGTATGGCATTGACGAAGAATAGTCTTGTTGAGGTAACATAATTGAAACTTGGTGCAATAAAATTACACGAACGAGTGGATTTACAAAATATGAGTTTGTCATAGCGATATGAAGGTATTTTTGTTGAGATAAGTCGAAAAAGGAAGATAGAACTGCGAGCTTTCTGATACCCAAAAACATCACAACTAAGCAGTTTAGATCTCCAAGTAGATATGTGGTCAAACTTTGGCAGCTTGTAAACATAACGAGTAATGCAATTAAAGGCAATGTCTATTTTGTGGGCCGAGCACGAATCTAATTTATTGTAAACCAATTCAGAATAAGTGATTATTGGCAGAATTAGTTGTACCGCGAGCTTCTTTCGTATATGAAAAGGAGTAAAGTGCTCAGATCTACTCAAATTCCGCAATGTGCAATAAACTCTACCAACAGTCGAGTTAATATGGTCTGTTCAACTCAGGCTCGAGTTAACCGCAAAACCTAGGTTTGTAATTTTATTAACAAATTTGACAGAATTATACCAATGTTTGTTGAGGCAATGCTACTCAGAGTAAATTTCTATTTCGAGACAGGTAACACAATTGATTTTTTACTGTTTAAGCTGTGGCCATTCTACATCGTCCATCCCAAAATTGACGAGAGATCACTATTAACTTTAAAACAAAGATCACTTATGTATATCACTGAAATTGCCAGATAAATAGATCTGCAGATCGTCAGCATAAGCATGCATGCTTACAAATTTACACACTTTAAATATGTCGTTTATGAAAAGGCTAAAAGGTAGGGGTCCAAGAATGGAGCCCTGAGGAATACATGTGTAAGCGTACTAAGGATAAAAGGCAAGATCATTTTAATATATCTGATGGGTATGCCATCATTTCCAAAAGCGTTTGATTTAATGCCACATATATATCTTGTTACATCGGTTTCGGTTAAAGCGGAGAGCTCAAACAATTTTCTCGAAACACAAGTCACAGGACAAAAAACTTACAGGAGCTAGGTTACATGAAGTACTTTTGGCGAATGCGTTATTCAAGGCGTCGGCACTGAAAGAACAATTAGGTTCGTTTTTTCCGTAGACGGGTAAGGTTTATATGTTTCTCCATAAGACGTTATCAGGTAGAGGAGGGTCCAGTTTTGAGGCAAAAAAACTACGTTTTTCTATTTTGGCAACCTTGGTGACTTCATTCCTTGCCACTTTGTAAGGCTCCCACTTCAATTTGATTTGATTTCTTTTCCAGGCCCAATATAATTTATTTCGAATTTGGATTGCCTCCAGAACTCTATTCGTATACTACGGACAAGATAAAGACCTCAGCTTTCCTCAAACGAATAGGGACACGATCATTGTAGTTGCTTAGTACTTTTATATTGAGAAACTCAAGCTTTTCATTTACACTTGCAACAAATAACACAAGGCAGGTCCGAAAATAAAACATTATTATTAAGCTAGTGATAGTCCCTAAAGCTATAACTATTACCCGCACTGCTAAGGTAAAAATTAATATAAATATAGGGTACAAAAAATTAAGTCATGATCCGATAAAAATGTAATCTGGTCGAATTTGGTGATAATGCTTGAGTCAGAAATAATAAAGTAGTCAAGTAAGATAGGGTAACAGTTTTTTGAATACCTAGTCGGTACATTGGAATTGACTATAGTAAAACCAGCACTTGTTATATTATCTAATAACTTGACAGTATACGAGTCACGAGCATGAAGGTGAACATTGAAATCCCCGCAAACAATTATGTTATCATAATTCATTGCACATGATGACTTGGTTTGAAAAAATGGATCAAGACGTGTGGATTTGTGAGGATTATACACACAGGACACTAACACTTTAATGGAACGATTATACGAATCGACAAACAAATATTCAATTCCAGCTTACTCGGACATCAAGACAGGTCTCATATTGATATGTTTTTTGCAATAGATTGCAACACCTTCACCTTTTTTATTTTCCCATCATTTCGTATCACTTTGTTATTATTAATATTACAGTGCATATCAGTGAGGTCTGCCGATAACCAGGTTTCGGTAAAACAAATCACATCCACTCAAGAATCTTCAAACACATATCTAACAAAATCCATTTTTTCTGTGTTAAGACTTCTAGCATTAAAATGTACAATACTAAAAGCCATTGCTTTGCTGACACAAAACATTTATCATTGCCAGACTGTTATCGCCAACACCACGTACTTTGTTGTTAGCAGACATTATTTAGTATGTAAACAAAAGCAACTTCAAGACGAAAAGATGAAAAAAGACTTAAGATACAGCAAAAGAGAAGCTTAAACGGGCCATCTTTACAGGAAAAATATAACACAAAACATACATAATTAAAATAAAGTCAGATATTAATAAATATCTGGTAGTCAGTGATAGCATTTTAAGTCGCTTGAACAGCCCCGCGCAATGTTAACACAGATGTAAGCTTTCCCGCTCGCCTCAATTGAATCGACTCTTGTAGAATTTTTCTGCTTTCTACTGGTATCCTCTCAAAAATTCTAAATTGGCCCTCAAGTCCAACCGCGTCAAGCGAAATCAAAGATTTTGTTCTATTACGGTGTTCACTAAAGGCACGAAGTGTCCGATTGCGATCAAGGGGACTATGCAATTTTATAATCACAGCGCTGTTTGTTTGGTTTGCTGATCGCACAGGTCTGAATATGTCATGTATTAAAGATACTCTTTAAATTTTCTCCCTCCGTATATGGCACTTCAAATATTACAGCGTCGGCCGCAAACTTTGTTGCTTTTGTTGCTTGTGTCCTTTTTATTTCACTCTTCAGTTTGTCCACTTCGCTCTTAAAATTAGACGCAGCGTAGAAATTTTTTCGTCTATTCTCTTCACTAGTCTGTTCTCAATGTCAGTTATTTTGTCCGACAGAGGGGGCAGAGGACATCACTTCCGTACGATTATTTGTTTACAAACAAATAAAGTAAACAAAAAAATATATTTATATTTTGCTCGTTTGCAGTTCTTTAGGTGAAAACTGATTCACAGTATTAGGTGAAAACTGATTCACAGTATTGGTGGCTATTTAGGCCTCTATGCCTAAAATTGAAATATATCTTCATTAAACGACCCGCCCTAATGTGCAGTGGTCACACTTATTCACTTATTCAAAAAAAACATTTACTCAATTTCTTCCGTTTATATTTTCCCGCCGGATTAACATTTAAGTTAATTTTCCCCTAATTCATATTGTCAGACGGTTCGGACACAAAACCGTATTACTTGTGCGGACACTTCTTTGTTGACCGAGTTCAAGCGAAGACTTCGAGCTACCAGCCTCATCCAGGTAAATTAAGCGTTGTACAATATTATACATTTAAATAATTTAAATACACCCAAACACACTTATTATAACGAAAAACTAAAAACATCATTGCATTTTTCTTTTACTTTTCTTATTTCACGACAACCCGAATAAAACCCTGGTAAAACGGAGCTTAAAAAGTAAAGTTTAACCGCGGTTTTTCATGGTCCTATCTTCGCCGAAAAGAATTTGAACGATTTTCACTTTATCCAGATAAAATCAACCAGTTTCAACACCTACAGTCCGCTAGTATTATAAAGTACACCAGCTAATCGCCACAGCACCAACATTTTTGAATAAACACAATCATCACGATCGACGATTCACCTTTTTGGTCAACCACAACGCAACACTTAACACAACACTTGCCACACCACCTGCGACAGGACACCAGCACATTAAGATTTTAATTACCACATTGGTTGTCACCGTCAACATTGATCAAGGTACGTGGTTATTACTTCAATTGCACCTTCGATTCATATATTCGAATACAAACACAAAAAGAAAATTGTTAAAAAGAGAGCTTATGCGCGTGCAACGTGTCGCGAGTTCGTTAGAAACACATAATTGTTGCAATTTATTTTATTAAATTAATTGTGCAATACGAGTGCCAACAAACAAAGTGCAACACATCACATCACTATTAAGAAAAGGCACTCCAAGCTATATCCTCAAAATTATAGGAAGCTATTTTTCGCATTACAAAATCCTCTACAGAAGCGATAACGGCCCAGAGGTGTATGATGTAAAAGCAGGGGTCCCGCAAGGATCAGTCCTTGGACCACTTTTGTAGAACCTTATGTACAACGGCGTCTTAAACCTGCAAATGCCTCCACGCACAAAAGTCGTTGGTTTTGCAGACGATATCGCGGTTGTAATTGAAGCAGCAGCTGGCGAAGTTGTACTTAAAATCAAAACATGGCTTCAATCAATGCACCTAAAGCTGGCCGACCATAAGACCGAAGCACTTTTAATAAGCAGCAGAAAGGCAGTGGAGTTTCTGAATATTCACGTGGGGACAGAGGTAATCACATCCAAGCCTGTTATCAAATATTTGGGTGTGATGATAGACTCCCGACACAATTTTAAGACCCATTTGGAGTACGTCTCTAAGAAAGCATCTAGAGTGCAGTCAGGCTTATCGCGCATTATGCAAAATAACGGAGGACCGAGACACAGTAAACGAATCCTCTACAATAGGGTCATTACCTCAATCCTACTGTATGCGGCCCCAATCTGGGCCGACGCGCCGCCTGTGAAAAGCTACGCGAAAAAGATAACAACTGTCTATCGGCTAAGCGCCTTACGAGCGGTATGTGGACTCTGTACAATTTCAGACGAAGCATCTTATGTTATAGCTGGAAAAATTCAAGTAGATATTATGGCTCATGAAATGAAACGAATTTATGAAAGGCTTTCCGGGAGTAACGGAACAATAAACCCAAACGAAGTAAAAGAGGAAGAAAGATGACAATCAATGAACACCTGGCAGAATCGTTGGAATAGCTTCCCAAAAGGCAGGTGGACATATAAGCTGATACCAAATATCAGCAAATGGATGGAGAGAAACCATGGTGACACAAACTTTCACCTTACACAGTTCCTCTCGGGACATGGGGTATATCGCAAGTATTTAACAAAATTTGGCCATGATAGTTCCCCTCGCTGCCCAACATGTAGATACAGCGAAGAAGTCGCGGAACACATTATGTTCCAATGTCCACGTTACGCTCCTCAAGTTCGCACAATCTTAGACGGAGTAAACATCATTGACTTTATGCTCCAGTCAAGCGAAAAGTGGAAAAAATATGCGCTCTCGTATCGCGCATTCACATAGATCTTAGGCGTGCAAAGATGGCAAGACGTAGCCAACAACACAGGTAAAGAGCGAGTAAGCTAACCAGCCCCGTGAGGTAATACCTCTTTTGGTAGTTCCGCGGGGAGAGTGGTCGTGGTGGAGAGAACGAAAAATAACACTGAAGATGGCACAACGCCGAAACCGGTTTGTTTCAAAACCAAATTTGACAAGGATCGACGGAAAATCGTTCCAAAATACATCAACTTTCTACCTTGTCGGAGTAAAAAAACAACAAAAAAGAGTTTAGTAACGTAGGTGTAGTCAAAAGACTGCAAGTCCTGCATGCTGCTATGGGAATAGCAGTACTCATGAGAGTTTTCTCTTCACGGGAGTTCCCAAAAAAAAAAAAAATCACATCACTACAGTACAGTGGATATACGAGTGTACATAACCTTCCCAATTATTATTTAAACACGGAAGTTGTCGTAAATTTACTCCACATTTTAATTTGGGAACAATTTCTCTTTTTTAATATACATATACACATATTTTATTTATCCAAGTGCCCACTTCATTGCGAAGCGAGTTCAATTTTTTCATTTTATGACACTGCATAGCCCCATATTCGTATGGTATTAAAAAGGGTTTGGAAAACACGTGGCACATCATCATGATTAAATTATATCTACAAGGTTGGATACTTATTGACGTTTAAGTTTTCCGACTGCCTTGTAAGGTTGCATTTAGAAAGGTCTGATAAAGGGGAAAATATTTTATCCCTTTTCGCGCAAAGGTAGTAGAAAAGTAGGTAACTAGTAGCGAAATGCGGTTTGTACATAGAACGAAACATATTTGCAGAAGTTTGATGTTTCAATTTATGTAATATAATATAACCGAATATTCAACCACACATGTATGTACATATATACATAGCACCTTAATACAACAAACTATATAAACAAAATACGCAAGTGTGATTTAGAAGCAAATATTTTTTACACATTTTATTAACAAAAACAATGTGATTTCAACCTTTTTAAAGTTTTTACATGCAGAAAATAGAACTATCACGTTTGGAAAAATTTTGATAATACATTTTTCTTTAATTCAATATCAATTTTAGCAACCAAAATAAGAGGTATATATTAAAAGCCCAGTAACTAGGATTGTATACATATTTCATTACAATTTCAAACTTTTTTAAAAATATAATTACCATTTTTGTAGATCATAAAATTGTAAGATTCAAGCCACTAAAAATGTAACATTAGTTGTTCGAAAAAAATTTTGTTTTATATGGAAAACACCACACAATACCTTCGTAAAAAAATTAACGGAATTTTTATTGATATACATATGTTAGAAATCAAGTTAAGACGTTAGTCAAAACTGGTCAAAATACTAATAAATGTTCTTCTATTCGATATTTTAACTGTATAATTTTATGGTTGTTAATATTTATATAAATTCTTTTTTTTTAATTTTATGTTATTTTATATAAAATATATACAGTAAAAAATTTAATAACATAAAATGCTTACTTTGAAAAAAATATCAAACAAAATGATCTGACCTGACCGGGAATCGAACCAACGGCCAATCAATTTCATACATGCAAAGAAAAAAATTTCAATTTCTGTGCGCTGCTAGATAAGCAAGGCTACTGGAAAACATACGAGAATGCCGTCAATTCGATTATTTAATGTAGGGCATGCTGAAATAATTTGAAAATTACAAAAAGGCACCAGTGTTGCCTGTCAGGCCATTTCACAAGAAAAGTACTAATTTCCACGTGTTTGAAAACATTTTTTTTCCTTAAATTAAAAGAGAGCAACACAGGCTACCTTAAGCCAGCGTGCAAGAGTGAGACAACTGCCTAGTTATCCAACCTTGTATAATTGAATCATGGCACATCATATTGCCACTTTGCACACACACTGATTTAGGCAACATTTTGTATATAGAGTTGGATAAACACGAAGAATTTATACGTTGCACAGTATAAGAACACGTTGCATATTATTGTACTTCAAACGCCGTTTTTTAACGTTGATACGTTGCACATTCCACTATCAACATATTACGTATTTATATTCCACGACATTTATAACACCGATACATATATTTGTTAGCACAGTTGGGTAGCGAGCACTTCTTACAATTGTACACATACGCTGCAAGCAAACAATATAAGTACATTAAAATAAACATTTTGAATAAAGAGTTGAAAATATATTATAAATATAAACAACCTAATATATTTTAACTTTGTTGGTTCATTCTCTCGAAATATACAAGCGACATCGAATATCAGCTCCATTGACAGGCTTGTGTCGTTTTTGGTTCTAAAAAACTTGCTTCATAACAACTTCTCATACAATTTACTAAAGCTTCCAGGCTAGGTAATAGTTATTTAAAGAAAAATGGAAGCATTCAACAATCTGAGTAATGCGGAGTGGTTGTCCAAAGTGGACAATCAGGCAATTCGGAAGAAATACAAAACTTCCTTTGCCAGCTATATAAAATGCATGTCTGCAATAGCCTCTCAATTGGAAGCGCTTGAGAAACCAGACAAGGATAAAAAAGATCTCCTCTCTCTTTCAGTACGCGAACACAATATCCACCTTCCTCCGTGTGATACGGAAGTGTTCAAAGGAGATTATGAGTCGTGGCCGTATGGCCATATACATCCTGAACAAGCGCCTTATTCCGGTTGAGAAAATATTCCACCTTAACCATAAGACTCAAGGAGAGGCTAAAGATATCGTTAGAAAGTGTCCACTCACCAATGAAGTTTTTCAAACTGCCTGGAAAAAGGTGTATGAGAGATACGAAAATAAACGTGTTCTCGTAAATATACAACTGAAATTACTTTTTAACTTACATTCGATAGAAAATGAGTGTGGTAGCTCAATAAAAAGGTTGCAGCGAGGTATTAACAATTGCCTATCGTCCGTATCCAGTCATCAAATTGACATTTCGAATTGGGATGCAATTGTAATTTATATTTGCTCAACGAAATTACCCGAAAGTACACTGGCTCTATGGGAACAGACCGTAGACCACAAAAATGATATACCGAAATGGGAAGAAATGGACAGGTTCCTTTCTAATAGGTTTCAAACATTAGAAACCTTAACAGGGCGAAAAGATTCCAAAGCTGTCAGAGCACCAAAGTCTGAAATACAACGACAGCCTGCTGAGGTCCCTACTAAACGACTTGCCGACTACCAGTTAAGCATGACCACTTCTACGTGTAAAATGTGCAAATCAAATGAGCACAAATTACGCAGCTGTTCACGATTTCTAAGGCTGACACCTGCTGACAGAATCGAATTCGTGCAGAAGAACAACGGTTGCCTGAATTGTCTAAGCTTTGGACATACTGTGTCAAGATGCACTAGCGCATTCAATTGTAATACGTGTCACTCTGTCACTCTGAAAGGTGATTCAAATTATACCTGCAGATTCCTTCGATCACTATTTCCTGCCTCATCATGCTGTCATCAAGGCGGAGAGCAGCTCAACGAAAGTCCGTGTGGTCTTCAATGCCTCAAGTCCAAAGGCTAATGGCATAAGCCTTAACGATGTGCTCCTTCCAGGGCCAGTGCTCCAAGCAGATCTTCCTATTATAATCCTGCGTGGGAGATTATATAAATACGTTTTCAACACCGACATAGAGAATATGTATCGCCTATTCTGGTACATGACAACAAGACGAAGTATCAGCGCATAGTTTTTCGTGCAAAGTCAACCGAACCAATCAATCTTTACGAGCTAAAAACTTAACTTTCGGTATAAATTGTGCTCCTTACCTCGCGATAACTACACTTTTACAACTAGCTGATCATTCTGTAAACTCCTTTCCCATAGCTTCAAACATTTTAAGAAAGTACATGTACGTTGACGATGTACTGGCGGAAGGACATAATATCGACTCTGCCATAAAAGCCAGAGATGAAATAACTCACGTATTACAGTCAGCCGGTTTTCCATTATGAAAATGGACTGCCAATTGTGAAGATATTCCGACAATCCACCTACTTTCTGAAGATTTTTTGGAATTTGAAGAAACGAGCGCAGTAAAGGCTCTGGGTATACGATGGAATGCCCGTATGGACTTATTTTACTTTAAGACAAGGCCATTGGAAGGGGGTATTGCCGTTGCAAAAAGAACGATCCTTTCGGCCATCGCCGAAGTTGTACAAATATGGCTAACTGCGCACCGCAACTACTGACAGCTGCGTTAATGGGCTGGTTATACGGCGACTTCCGAGTACGAGTATACACTCGTATATATGAGTGTGATGTTGATCGCATTGCACGCTTTTGGTAGCTCCAAATAATCTTTAGCAGTTTCATATAGTATGCATTGTTCCAAAAATCGATTACCGCTTCAAACTTCCACTCCTTGAAATGTTTAAAGCAGACAGCTTAAAAAGGAAAGAAATTAGTTCTTGCTCTGAATATCAAATTATGTCCCTAATTCTTTGCTTGTACCAATCAGCGTATGCGGTGATATTCTTATCAATATCCATTGTAGTGGCAGTGGCAGCACGAACGGATAATACTAAATGAAGCATTAAAGTGCTTTGTTATGTTTGCAGCAGTTTCATGGATGCAATTACCAGCAATAGTTTGTAGTAAAATTAGATAAAATCTCCACACCTTAAAATGTTCAAAAGCAGACAGCTTAAAAAGATAAGAAATTAATTCTTGCTCTGAATATCGAAGTAAAATGTTATAAATATAAAACCTTTATAAATTTTATATCGTCTACGCCTGCACTTATCCAGTTTGTAAAATTGGCAAAGGTTGGCTTTGTGTTGCTTATATGTATGTATGTAGTTCTAAAACAATTTGATAACAAAGTCATTTCACACATGTTATTTTTTTTTTTTTTTTTTTAATATGAAATATTATTTAATTAAGGACTTATTCCGCTGCTATTATCCTATTCCGCGAAAACAAATAACTCTCTGATTAACCCAAATTCAGCTTGCAGAAAATCATTCAGTACCAATTCCAACCCATCAACGTTCTTCTGACGTAGTATGTAGTTGCTGGCAGTGAGAATATTGCACTCTTGTAGCACAGCGAAATAGGTATACTACCTATATTCCAAGGCAATTTGCAGAAATGTCGTGTAACTAACAACTGTTCAAGAGGGCTTAAATTTTGTAGCAGCGATTTTAGCTCAAACTGATCATACAGTACAGGTTTGGTACATCTCTCTTCTATAGCCAGAAATACAACCTATAAACTCTCGCTTATTTCATAGCCCATTTCGATTTCACATGAAGTTAAATATAAACTCTTTTTAAATTCAATATCTACTTCTTTCAATTTGTCCGCCATTAAGATTTTTGTTTCGAGCTGCAGTTCGTTGATGAGCACTTTTCGTTCACGTTTGTAATGCATTAACGAGGTGTAAGGATGATCCAAAACGCAAAGCTTAACCGAATTTTAACATATTACAAATGAGATTTTACGCGTAAGTTAATGATGTGTTTGTGTTAAAGGGGCAATTGGGGGGAGAGGGAAATGGGGGGTACGAAAATAGCCAAGCAGTTTGTGTATTTATCGCGCATTTCGTTTTTGGAAAATTATAAATTTTTTTCTTTAATGCATAAAACTCAATTTTGCTTTCAACATTTGTCACTTAGAGAATAGTTGTTATTGTAACTACACAGGAGAGTTGTTGTTATTGCATGTACATATGTATGTATGTAATTGCTTTTACGCTCAAATAACGTTACATTTTTTTTATTTCTATTGTGATTGCATATCTTTAGGTCGCATGCTTTTCTAATTTTCAAATGCCAATTTAAGATTCAAAGCCAGATCAGATTTTGTGACGCTAATTTTCCAGTCCATCACATAGTTAAACATAGAAGTGTGTAAAGTTCAATCTAAAAATTACATTATTTTTTCTCTTTTACAATTTTTATTGAGCTCAGAACTTTTATTTAGCGGAATCGATAATTGAATTCAACGCAGATTTTAGCAGCACTTCCGCCTCAGATCAAAATAAACATGATCTTGTCATACAGCAAGAGGAGTTTAAAGCTCTCTGAGAGAAGACAAAACTTGGACAATCTGAGTAATGCGGAGTGGTTGTCCAAAGCGGACAATCAGACAATTCGGATGAAATACAAAACTTCCTTTGCCAGCAATATAAAATACATGTCTGCAATAGCCTCTCAATTGGAAGCGCTTGAAAAACCAGACAAGGATGCAAAAGATCTCCTCTGTCTTCCGGTACGCGAACACAATATCCACCTTCCTCCGTGTGATACGGAAGTGTTCAAAGGAGATTATGAGTCGTGGCCGTATGGCCATATACATCCTGAACAAGCGCCTTATTCCGGTTGAGAAAATATTCCACCTTAACCATAAGACTCAAGGAGAGGCTAAAGATATCGTTAGAAAGTGTCCACTCACCAATGAAGTCTTTCAAACTGCCTGGAAAAAGGTGTATGAGAGATACGAAAATAAACGTATTCTCGTAAATACACAACTGAAATTACTTTTTAACTTACATTCGATAGAAAATGAGTGTGGTGGTAGCTCGATAAAAAGGTTGCAGCGAGATATTAACAAATGCCTATCGTCCCTATTTAGTCATCAAATTGACATTTCGAATTGCTCAACGAAATTACCCGAAAATACGCTGGCTCTATAGGAACAGACCGTAGACCACACAAATGATATACCGAAATGGGAAGAAATGGACAGGTTCCTTTCTAATGGGTTTCAAACATTAGAAACCTATACAGGTCTAAAAGATTCATAAGCTGTCAGAGCACCAAGGTCTCAAATACAACGTCAGCCAGCTTATGTCCCTACTAAACGAATTGGCGCCTACCGGTCAAGCATGACCACTTCCATATGTAAAATGTGCATATCCAATGAGCACAAATTACGCAGCTGTTCACGATTTCTAAGGCTAACACCAGCTGACAGAATCGAATTCTTGAAGAAGACAACGGTTGCCTGAACTGTCTAAGCTTTGGATATACTGTGTCAAGATGCACTAGCGCATTCAATTGCAATACGTGTCACTCGTGACATAACACGCTCCTTCATTTATAGACAATTCGCCTCGCCGAACGCCTACGAGCCCCTCAGACGATACGCCGTCAGCATCAAAGCAAGCTCTAGCATGGCGAGATTCTTCTAAAGCAAAAATTGGCGAAAACTCAAACATACAGTCATGCCATGCAAACACAAACACAGGCATACTGCTAGAAACAGCTCGCGTACATATACACCTGAACGGCACAGTTTTTTCAGCACGCGCTCTTATTGATTCTGGATCTGAATGTTCATTCATAACAGAAAGACTCAAACGAAGAATCAACCTGCCATCAACAAGAACGCATGCCCAAGTGTCAGCCATTTCAAACTCGGTATCTGCGCAGGTTAAAGAAGCGTGCAAAATAGAGTTGCGGTCACCAGTTGACACACTCTTTCGATTGAATGCCACTGTGCTTGTATTAGCACAACTAACTGCAAATCTGCCAACTACACCTCTTAGCGCCTTAACTCAATAAGCATTTCCAGACTTAGTTTTGGCGGATAAAAGGGCGGTCTGAAGAAGAATGTACTTAGTACAATTCTCGCTCAGCAAAACAGTGTTCAGTTAGATATTAACCGGCCGCACGGTTACAACAAGTCCAACTAATAATATAGCTTCATATTTCAGTGAAGTTGCACTGGATAAGCAACTTACCTCTTTCTGGAAAGTATAGGATTTACCGAAAAGCCGAAGCCAAAGCGAAGAGGATAGACATTGTGAGAAGCTATACAAAGCTACGACCCTAAGAAACGATTCTGGAAAATACATAGTGGCCTTACCCTTTAAACAGGATTTCCTAGTAAATACCTGCCTGGGACCATCACTAAAAAGGGCCTGCTCGCAATTATTTCGTAATGAGACGCGATTTTCGGTCTAACATAGACAATCACTTTATAAGCACTTTGTTATCTCATGATTTTAACCAACATAATTAGATTATAAATGAAAATGGTAGAATACTGGATTTGGTATTTGCTACCAATGACTTAAATTTATATTGTGAGGAATGCTTACATCCAGTTTTGGGTAATAGCTTTCATCACATGGCGATCTTTATTGGCATTAAAATTTATAATTTTGAGAATGTAGAATGCACATTTTTAGCTGAGCGAGACTACGCTAAGGCAGATTATGGGGCGATAAACAATAATTTAATCAATATTGATTGGCAGATTATAAGTAATTCGAATCGTCCTAAGGCATCATATGAGATTTTCTGTGATTATCTGAATTTGGCCATCTCTCATTATGTTCCATTGAAACGACCCATGACCCGTAATAAACCACCTTGGTTTAACACTAAACTTAGTAATCTAAAGAACAAGAAAAATAAGGCCTTTAAGAAAGGCCTTCGACTGTCTCCATAACTTTTTATTTCGACATTATATGTATAATGTCGAACGTAACCTTAAATCTAACCCATCGAGTTTTTGGCACTTTATTGATTCCAGAAGGAAAACAAATGGTTTCCCCACTAGCTTACAGTACGACGGCGCCATCTCTGAAAATACGTTGGACTCATGTGACTTATTTGCTAATTATTTTCAGAAAGTCTATGACCATGGTGACACAAACTTTCACCTTACACAGTTCCTCTCGGGACATGGGGTATATCGCAAGTATTTAACAAAATTTGGCCATGATAGTTCCCCTCGCTGCCCAACATGTAGATACAGCGAAGAAGTCGCGGAACACATTATGTTCCAATGTCCACGTTACGCTCCTCAAGTTCGCACAATCTTAGACGGAGTAAACATCATTGACTTTATGCTCCAGTCAAGCGAAAAGTGGAAAAAATATGCGCTCTCGTATCGCGCATTCACATAGATCTTAGGCGTGCAAAGATGGCAAGACGTAGCCAACAACACAGGTAAAGAGCGAGTAAGCTAACCAGCCCCGTGAGGTAATACCTCTTTTGGTAGTTCCGCGGGGAGAGTGGTCGTGGTGGAGAGAACGAAAAATAACACTGAAGATGGCACAACGCCGAAACCGGTTTGTTTCAAAACCAAATTTGACAAGGATCGACGGCAAATCGTTCCAAAATACATCAACTTTCTACCTTGTCGGAGTAAAAAAACAACAAAAAAGAGTTTAGTAACGTAGGTGTAGTCAAAAGACTGCAAGTCGTGCATGCTGCTATGGGAATAGCAGTACTCATGAGAGTTTTCTCTTCACGGGAGTTCCCAAAAAAAAAAAAAATCACATCACTACAGTACAGTGGATATACGAGTGTACATAACCTTCCCAATTATTATTTAAACACGGAAGTTGTCGTAAATTTACTCCACATTTTAATTTGGGAACAATTTCTCTTTTTTAATATACATATACACATATTTTATTTATCCAAGTGCCCACTTCATTGCGAAGCGAGTTCAATTTTTTCATTTTATGACACTGCATAGCCCCATATTCGTATGGTATTAAAAAGGGTTTGGAAAACACGTGGCACATCATCATGATTAAATTATATCTACAAGGTTGGATACTTATTGACGTTTAAGTTTTCCGACTGCCTTGTAAGGTTGCATTTAGAAAGGTCTGATAAAGGGGAAAATATTTTATCCCTTTTCGCGCAAAGGTAGTAGAAAAGTAGGTAACTAGTAGCGAAATGCGGTTTGTACATAGAACGAAACATATTTGCAGAAGTTTGATGTTTCAATTTATGTAATATAATATAACCGAATATTCAACCACACATGTATGTACATATATACATAGCACCTTAATACAACAAACTATATAAACAAAATACGCAAGTGTGATTTAGAAGCAAATATTTTTTACACATTTTATTAACAAAAACAATGTGATTTCAACCTTTTTAAAGTTTTTACATGCAGAAAATAGAACTATCACGTTTGGAAAAATTTTGATAATACATTTTTCTTTAATTCAATATCAATTTTAGCAACCAAAATAAGAGGTATATATTAAAAGCCCAGTAACTAGGATTGTATACATATTTCATTACAATTTCAAACTTTTTTAAAAATATAATTACCATTTTTGTAGATCATAAAATTGTAAGATTCAAGCCACTAAAAATGTAACATTAGTTGTTCGAAAAAAATTTTGTTTTATATGGAAAACACCACACAATACCTTCGTAAAAAAATTAACGGAATTTTTATTGATATACATATGTTAGAAATCAAGTTAAGACGTTAGTCAAAACTGGTCAAAATACTAATAAATGTTCTTCTATTCGATATTTTAACTGTATAATTTTATGGTTGTTAATATTTATATAAATTCTTTTTTTTTAATTTTATGTTATTTTATATAAAATATATACAGTAAAAAATTTAATAACATAAAATGCTTACTTTGAAAAAAATATCAAACAAAATGATCTGACCTGACCGGGAATCGAACCAACGGCCAATCAATTTCATACATGCAAAGAAAAAAATTTCAATTTCTGTGCGTTGCTAGATAAGCAAGGCTACTGGAAAACATACGAGAATGCCGTCAATTCGATTATTTAATGTAGGGCATGCTGAAATAATTTGAAAATTACAAAAAGGCACCTGTGTTGCCTGCCAGGCCATTTCACAAGAAAAGTACTAATTTCCACGTGTTTGAAAACATTTTTTTTCCTTAAATTAAAAGAGAGCAACACAGGCTACCTTAAGCCAGCGTGCAAGAGTGAGACAACTGCCTAGTTATCCAACCTTGTATAATTGAATCATGGCACATCATATTGCCACTTTGCACACACACTGATTTAGGCAACATTTTGTATATAGAGTTGGATAAACACGAAGAATTTATACGTTGCACAGTATAAGAACACGTTGCATATTATTGTACTTCAAATGCCGTTTTTTAACGTTGATACGTTGCACATTCCACTATCAACATATTACGTATTTATATTCCACGACATTTATAACACCGATACATATATTTGTTAGCACAGTTGGGTAGCGAGCACTTCTTACAATTGTACACATACGCTGCAAGCAAACAATATAAGTACATTAAAATAAACATTTTGAATAAAGAGTTGAAAATATATTATAAATATAAACAACCTAATATATTTTAACTTTGTTGGTTCATTCTCTCGAAATATACAAGCGACATCGAATATCAGCTCCATTGACAGGCTTGTGTCGTTTTTGGTTCTAAAAAACTTGCTTCATAACAACTTCTCATACAATTTACTAAAGCTTCCAGGCTAGGTAATAGTTATTTAAAGAAAAATGGAAGCATTCAACAATCTGAGTAATGCGGAGTGGTTGTCCAAAGTGGACAATCAGGCAATTCGGAAGAAATACAAAACTTCCTTTGCCAGCTATATAAAATGCATGTCTGCAATAGCCTCTCAATTGGAAGCGCTTGAGAAACCAGACAAGGATAAAAAAGATCTCCTCTCTCTTTCAGTACGCGAACACAATATCCACCTTCCTCCGTGTGATACGGAAGTGTTCAAAGGAGATTATGAGTCGTGGCCGTATGGCCATATACATCCTGAACAAGCGCCTTATTCCGGTTGAGAAAATATTCCACCTTAACCATAAGACTCAAGGAGAGGCTAAAGATATCGTTAGAAAGTGTCCACTCACCAATGAAGTTTTTCAAACTGCCTGGAAAAAGGTGTATGAGAGATACGAAAATAAACGTGTTCTCGTAAATATACAACTGAAATTACTTTTTAACTTACATTCGATAGAAAATGAGTGTGGTAGCTCAATAAAAAGGTTGCAGCGAGGTATTAACAATTGCCTATCGTCCGTATCCAGTCATCAAATTGACATTTCGAATTGGGATGCAATTGTAATTTATATTTGCTCAACGAAATTACCCGAAAGTACACTGGCTCTATGGGAACAGACCGTAGACCACAAAAATGATATACCGAAATGGGAAGAAATGGACAGGTTCCTTTCTAATAGGTTTCAAACATTAGAAACCTTAACAGGGCGAAAAGATTCCAAAGCTGTCAGAGCACCAAAGTCTGAAATACAACGACAGCCTGCTGAGGTCCCTACTAAACGACTTGCCGACTACCAGTTAAGCATGACCACTTCTACGTGTAAAATGTGCAAATCAAATGAGCACAAATTACGCAGCTGTTCACGATTTCTAAGGCTGACACCTGCTGACAGAATCGAATTCGTGCAGAAGAACAACGGTTGCCTGAATTGTCTAAGCTTTGGACATACTGTGTCAAGATGCACTAGCGCATTCAATTGTAATACGTGTCACTCTGTCACTCTGAAAGGTGATTCAAATTATACCTGCAGATTCCTTCGATCACTATTTCCTGCCTCATCATGCTGTCATCAAGGCGGAGAGCAGCTCAACGAAAGTCCGTGTGGTCTTCAATGCCTCAAGTCCAAAGGCTAATGGTATAAGCCTTAACGATGTGCTCCTTCCAGGGCCAGTGCTCCAAGCAGATCTTCCTATTATAATCCTGAGTGGGAGATTATATAAATACGTTTTCAACACCGACATAGAGAATATGTATCGCCTATTCTGGTACATGACAACAAGACGAAGTATCAGCGCATAGTTTTTCGTGCAAAGTCAACCGAACCAATCAATCTTTACGAGCTAAAAACTTAACTTTCGGTATAAATTGTGCTCCTTACCTCGCGATAACTACACTTTTACAACTAGCTGATCATTCTGTAAACTCCTTTCCCATAGCTTCAAACATTTTAAGAAAGTACATGTACGTTGACGATGTACTGGCGGAAGGACATAATATCGACTCTGCCATAAAAGCCAGAGATGAAATAACTCACGTATTACAGTCAGCCGGTTTTCCATTATGAAAATGGACTGCCAATTGTGAAGATATTCCGACAATCCACCTACTTTCTGAAGATTTTTTGGAATTTGAAGAAACGAGCGCAGTAAAGGCTCTGGGTATACGATGGAATGCCCGTATGGACTTATTTTACTTTAAGACAAGGCCATTGGAAGGGGGTATTGCCGTTGCAAAAAGAACGATCCTTTCGGCCATCGCCGAAGTTGTACAAATATGGCTAACTGCGCACCGCAACTACTGACAGCTGCGTTAATGGGCTAGTTATACGGCGACTTCCGAGTACGAGTATACACTCGTATATATGAGTGTGATGTTGATCGCATTGCACGCTTTTGGTAGCTCCAAATAATCTTTAGCAGTTTCAAATAGTATGCATTGTTCCAAAAATCGATTACCGCTTCAAACTTCCACTCCTTGAAATGTTTAAAGCAGACAGCTTAAAAAGGAAAGAAATTAGTTCTTGCTCTGAATATCAAATTATGTCCCTAATTCTTTGCTTGTACCAATCAGCGTATGCGGTGATATTCTTATCAATATCCATTGTAGTGGCAGTGGCAGCACGAACGGATAATACTAAATGAAGCATTAAAGTGCTTTGTTATGTTTGCAGCAGTTTCATGGATGCAATTACCAGCAATAGTTTGTAGTAAAATTAGATAAAATCTCCACACCTTAAAATGTTCAAAAGCAGACAGCTTAAAAAGATAAGAAATTAATTCTTGCTCTGAATATCGAAGTAAAATGTTATAAATATAAAACCTTTATAAATTTTATATCGTCTACGCCTGCACTTATCCAGTTTGTAAAATTGGCAAAGGTTGGCCTTGTGTTGCTTATATGTATGTATGTAGTTCTAAAACAATGTGTAAGTGATTTGAACCAATTTGATAACAAAGTCATTTCACACATGTTATTTTTTTTTTTTTTTTTTAATATGAAATATTATTTAATTAAGGACTTATTCCGCTGCTATTATCCTATTCCGCGAAAACAAATAACTCTCTTATTAACCCAAATTCAGCTTGCAGAAAATCATTCAGTACCAATTCCAACCCATCAACGTTCTTCTGACTTAGTATGTAGTTGCTGGCAGTGAGTGTTTAGGCCTCTATGCCTAAAACTCAAATCAACCACGATTAAACGACCCGCCCTAATGTGCAGCGGTCACACTTATTCACGGCACTCATATAATTGTATGTGTGTGTGTGTGTGCAGATAAGCACACACAAGTTACACACACATGCATACTAACACTTTCACTCAATTTCTTCCGTTTTACATTTTCCCGCCGGATAAACATTTTCGTTAATTTTCCCCTAACTCATATTGTCCGACGGTTCGGACACCAAACGGTTTTACTTCTGCTGACACTTCTTTTTTGACCGAGTTCAAGTGAAGACAGCGAGCTACCAGCCTCATCAAGGTAAATTAATCTTTGTAAAACAATATTTCATCAAAATATTTTAAATACACACAAACACATATATATTATAACGAAAAAAAAACTAAAACCTTCTTGCGTTTTATTTTTCTTTATTTTTCTTGCACAATCAAACCAAATAAAATCCGGTACATCTGAGCTCACAAGCAAAGAGTACCCGCGCTTTTACATGGTCCTTTCTTCGCCGAGAAGAACTGAAATTTTACACTTCACCTCAGAAAAATCAGCCAGTTTATTCAACAAAAAAATACAGTCCACGAAGATAACAACACCATCATTTTGATCAACTACATCGTTTTGCGCACCAGTTAATCGCCACAACACCAACATTTTTCAAAAACACATTACCATCACTTCTTGATCAGCCACAACGCAACACTTTACACAGCACTTGCCACACCACCTGCCACAGAACACCAACATTTTTCTCAACACAACACCATCACTGTGATCAACCACAACGCAACACTTGCCACATTATTTTGTCACCGTCCACATTGAACAAGGTACGTGGTTATCACTTCAATCGCACTTTCGAGTCATATATTAAAATATAAACACAAAAAACAAAATTGTTAAAAAGTGAGCATATGCGCGTGCAACGTATCGCGAGTTCGTTAGAAACACATTATTGGTGCATTTTATTTTACTAACAGAATTGTGCAGTACTAGTGCCAACAATCACAGTGCAACGCATCACATCACTACAGCACAGTGGATATACGAGTGTACATAACCTTTTTTTTAAATTTACTCCACATTTTTATTTGGGAAAAATTCCTCTTTTTTAATAAATACACATTTTTATTTATCCAAGTGACCACTTCATTGCAAAGCGAATGCATTTCTTTTTTTCATTTTATGACACTGCACATTAATAAGGTACATAACCTATTTTTTTTGTCTTTTGGTTGTTTGTTCAACCAATAAGCATTTACGCTTATGCACTTTTATACACACACATAATTAGAGTTTTCCATTTTAAAACACACAAACTCGTATATAAACGTGTGTGTTCTAAATTTTTTCGTTTCACTTTGATGCGTTGCACACTCGATTGACACTTTGGTTTGGAGAACACGCTGCATATTATACTCAAACGTTGCACATCACATTGCCACTTTGCACACACACACACAGTTTTAGGCAAAATTTTTGTATTTAAAGTCGCATAAACTCGAAGAATTTATTCGTTGCACAGTAGACAAACGCGTTGCATATTATTGTATTTTAAACGCCGTTTTTTCACGTTGATACGTTGCACTATCTACATACTACGTTTATATTCCTCGACATTTATAGTACCGATACACGTATTTGTTAACACAGTTGGGTGGCGAGCACTTCTTAAAGAATTGTACACATACTCTGCAAGCAAACAATATACATAAGCACATTAAAATAAACAATTTAAATAAAGAGTTGAAAGTATATTATAAATATAAACAACCTGATATCTTCTAAATTTGTTGGTTCATTTCTACGAAATATACAAGCGATATCGAGTATCCGCTTCGTTGACAGGCTTGTGTCGATTTTGGTTTTTAAAGTTCGCTTCATAAATAATAACTTCTCATACAATTTAATAAAGCTTCCATACCAGCTTATAGTTATTTTTGAAAAATGGAACCATTCATACGCTTAGCAGAATCAATAATTGAATTTGACGCAGATTTCAGCAGCACTTCCGCCTCAGATCAAAATAAACATGGTCTTGTCATTCAGCAAGAAGAGTTAAAAGCTCTCTGGGAGAAGACAAAACTTGGTCACGACAATCTGAGTAATGCGGAGGGGTTGTCCAAAGCGGACAATCAGGCAATTCGGAAGAAATACAAAACTTCTTTTGCCAGCTATATTAAATGCATGTCTGCAATAGCCTCTCAATTGGAGGCGCTTGAAAAATCAGACAAGGATGAAAAGGATCTCCTCTCTCTTCCGGTTCGCGAACACAATATCCACCTTCCTCCGTGTGATACGGACGTGTTCAAAGGAGATTATGAGTCGTGGCCGTCTTTCCGTGATATGTTCACGGCCATATACATCCTGAACAAGCGCCTCACTCCGGTTGAGAAACTATTTCACCTCAACCATAAGACTCAAGGAGAGGCCAAAGATATCGTGAGAAAGTGTCCACTCACCAATGAAGGCTTCGAAACTGCCTGGAAAAATCTGTATGAGAGATACGAAAATAAGCGTATACTCGTAAATACACAATTAAAATTACTTTTTAATTTACATTCAATAGAAAATGAGTGTGGTAGCTCGATTAAAAGATTGCAGCGATATATTAATAATTGCCTATCGTCCCTATCCAGTCATCAGATTGACATTTCGAATTGGGATGCAATTGTAATTTATCTTTGCTCAACGAAATTACCCGAAAGTACGCTGGCTCTATGGGAACAGACCATAGACCACAAAAATGATATACCGAAGTGGGAAGAAATGGACCGGTTCCTTTCAAATAGGTTTCAAACATTAGAAACCTTAACAGGGCTAAAAGATTCCAAAGTTGTCAGAGCACCAAGGTCTCAAATACAACGACAGCCGGCTGATGTCCCTACTAAACGACTTGGCGCCTACCAGTCAAGCATGACCACTTCCACATGTAAAATGTGCAAATCCAATGAGCACAAATTACGCAGCTGTTCCCGATTTCTAAGGCTGACACCAGCTGACAGAATCGAATTCTTGAAGAAGAACAACGGTTGCCTGAATTGTCTAAGCTTTGGACATACTGTGTCAAGATGCACTAGCGCATTCAATTGCAATACGTGTCACTCGCGACATAACACGCTCCTTCATTTACAGACAATTCAGCCAAAGGCACCGCCTCGCCGAACGCCTACGAGCCCTTCAGACGATATGCCGTCAACATCTAAGCAAGCTCTAGCATGGCGAGATTCTTCAAAAGCAAAAACTGGCGACAACCCAAATATACAGTCATGCCATGCAAAAACAAATACAGGCGTACTGCTGGGAACAGCTCGCGTACATATACACCTGAACGGCACAGTTTTTTCAGCACGCGCTCTTATTGATTCTGGGTCTGAATGTTCATTCATAACAGAAAGACTCAAACGAAGAATCAACCTGCCATCAACAAGAATGCATGCCCAAGTGTCAGGCATTTCAAATTCGGTATCTGCGCAGGTTAGAGAAGCATGCAAAATAGAGTTGCGGTCACCAGTTGACCCCCTCTTTCGATTAAATGCCACTGTGCTTGTACTAGCACAACTAACTGGAAATCTCCCAACTACACCTATTAGCGCCTTAACTCAACAAGCATTTCCAGACTTAGTTTTGGCGGATAAAAGGTTCTTTGTTAATGAACCAGTGGACCTTGTGCTTGGGGGAGACATCTATCCCGAAATCATTTTGAGCGGTCTGAAAAAGAATATACTTAGCACACTTCTCGCTCAACAAACAGTGTTCGGTTGGATATTAACCGGCCGCACGGTTACAACAAGTCCAACTAACAATATAGCTTCATATTTCAGTGAAGTTACACTGGATAAGCAACTCACCTCTTTCTGGGAAATATAGGATTTACCGAAAAGCCGAAGCCAAAGCGAAGAGGATAAATATTGTGAGAGGCTATACAAAACTACGACCCTAAGAAACGATTCTGGAAAATACGTAGTGGCCTTACCCTTTAAACAGGATTTCCTAGTAAATACCTGCCTGGGGCCATCACTCAAAAGGGCCTGCTCGCAATTTTATCGAAATGAGACGCGACTTGAGAAGAATCCAGATCTGCAAAATGAATATAATAGGGTGTTAACGGAATACGAGTCGTTAGGACATATGTCAAAGGTGAATCAAATTATACCTGCAGATTCCTCCGATCACTATTTCCTGCCGCATCATGCTGTCATCAAGGCGGAGAGCAGCTCAACGAAAGTCCGGGTGGTCTTCAATGCCTCAAGTCCAACGGCTAATGGCATAAGCCTCAACGATGTGCTCCTTCCAGGGCCAGTGCTACAGACAGATCTTCCTATTATACAAATACGTTTTCAATACCGACATAGAGAAGATGTACCGCCAAATTCTGGTACATGACGAATACACGAAATATCAGCGCATAGTTTTTCGCGCAAAGTCAACCGAACCAATCAGTCTTTACGAGCTAAGGACTGTTACTTTCGGTATAAATTGTGCTCCTTATCTCGCGATAAGGACACTTTTACAATTAGCTGATGATACAGAAAGCTCCTTTCCCATAGCCTCTAACATTTTGAGAAAGTATATGTACGTTGACGATGTACTGGCGGGAGGACATAGTATCGACTCTGCAATAAAAGCCAGAAATGAAATAACTCACGTATTGCAGTCAGCCGGTTTTCCATTACGGAAATGGATTGCCAATTGTGAAGATCTCCTAAAAGATATTCCAAAAATCGATCTACTTTCTGAAGATTTTTTGGAATTCGAAGAAACGAGCGCAGTAAAGGCTCTGGGCATACGATGGAATGCCCGCACGGACTTATTTTACTTTATGACGAGGCCATTGGAAGGGGGTATTGCCGTCACAAAAAGAACGATCCTCTCGGCCATCGCCAAATTATTCGATCCTCTAGGCTGGCTCGCTCCTATCATAATTGTCGCCAAAATGCTGATGCAGAATATTTGGCTTGAAAAAACGGACTGGGACGAAGCAGTAACCCCGACCACTCTCGAGCGATGGAATAATTTCATACATTAATACGACGAAATTAATAACATTCGAATACCTCGTTGGGTACACTATTCACCAACAAACGAAGTAGAATTGCACGGTTTCTGTGACGCATCAGAAAAACCGTATGGTGCAGCAGTATATCTACGTGTTAGGCACCAGTCAAGGGTCGAAGTAAGTCTACTACTAGCAAAAACCAGGGTAGCCCCGGTCAAGACTATCTCGTTACCACGATTGGAACTTTGCGGCGCCGTGCTGCTAGCAGAAATAATTGAATCTGTGACGGAGAGTCTTGACTTGGGACATGTCAAAGTATACCTGTGGACAGACTCCACAATCGTTCTCGCGTGGATACGTAAGCCACCTTGCTCATGGTCGACCTTCGTCGCCCATAGAATAACAAAAATCGTTGAAAAGGTCGGTACAAAAAACTGGTCACATGTTGACTCAGCATCAAACCCAGCTGACTTGGCAAGCAGAGGACTTCCAGCATATGAACTAGTCAACAATTGCTTGTGGTGGCAAGGCCCTTCTTGGCTACAAGAAGATAGCTCCAATTGGCCCACACAAAATTCAGACTACAAAACGCAAATTGAAGAGAAAAGGGTTCAAGCACATGCAGTTACAATCGATAAACAGAATTTTAGCGACCTACTTGATCGATTTTCAGATTTACCGAGGGCTTTGCGGGTTATCTCATATATTATGAGATTTTGCCGGGGAGCTCACTCCAAAACAAAATCGTCTTTCCAAGCAAAGTCTTGCCTAATCTCAGCAAATGAAATTAAAGCAACGACTCAACGCTTGAAACAGCTTTCCCAAAGACAACACTTTGGTGAAGAATATAGGAGCCTTAGATCAGGTGGATCGATCAACGGAAAAAGCGAAATTCTCCCCCTAACCCCATTCATTGATGAATCGGAAGTCATAAGGGCTGGTGGTCGTCTAGGCGCGTCTCTGGATTTGGCCTACAATGAGCGCCATCCCATTATACTGCCATATAACTGCAGGTTGTCCCGTCTCATCGTCCAGTTCATCCACAAAGTATCTTTGCACGGAGAAAATCAGCTGATGTTGCGCCTCATCCGTACCCAATACTGGATTCCTAGGGTAAAAAATATGATACGCTCAGTCATCCACAACTGCAAGGTCTGCACCATCCACAAAAAACGGACCCAAACCCAGCTTATGGGAATCCTGCCCCAGGAACGCACCACCTATTCTCGGGCATTTACAAACAGCGGAGTGGATTTCGCAGGACCATTTGACATCAAAAGCTATCGCGGGAGAGGATGTCGAATCTCAAAAGGTTATGTCTGCTTATTTGTGTGCTTCGCAACTAAAGCCATACATCTTGAAGCCACTACTGACCTGAGTACAGCCTCGTTACTGGCAGCCTTTGCCCGTTTTACAGCCAGACGAGGCTGCCCACAAAATATGTATTCCGACAACGGCACTAATTTTGTCGGAGCCTCTCGATCTTTACGATCCGAAGCTAAAGCTTTCATGATTGAAGCGCGTAACAGCACCTTGTCTAGTTACGCGCATCAATTGACTTCGTGGCATTTCATCCCCGCTGCAGCTCCACACATGGGCGGACTCTGGGAGGCGGGAGTGAAAAGTTTTAAGAGCCATTTTAAGAAGATAGCATCGAATTACAAATACACCTTCGAAGAATTTATGACTCTTTTATGTAGAGTTGAGTCTTGTCTCAACTCTCGTCCAATCAGTCCCTCTTCTAATAACCCATCTGACATGGAGCCGCTTACCCCAGGCCACTTCTTAGTTGGTGGGCACTTATTAGCTCCACCAGAACCAGATATCAATGAGAACCCTGCATCCATAATAAACCGATGGCAAAAGCTCAAAGCCCTGCACCAAGGTTTTTGTAAAAGATGGAAGGCAGAGTATCTAGTAGAGATGCAAAAACGCATCAAATGGAAGCATCCACAAGACAACTTGCAGGTAGGAGATTTTGTTGTCATAAAAGAGGACAATCTACCTCCGAATGAATGGAGACTTGGACGAATCATAAAACCACACCCAGGCTCCGACAACATAGTAAGAGTAGCAGAGGTACTGACCGAAAAGGGCACAATCACCCGACCAATTGCAAAATTAGTGCTACTTCCGCCCTACAGAGAAGGCAACGAGAACGAGGCAACCTCCCAATAAGTCACCACTTATCGCCCTACCTCACCTACCGCAGACTCCCACTTCCACAACAGCCATGAAACATTTCCATCATTCCACTTCTCAACCCCAATAATATTCCACTCTAGAATCGCAAACATTACTAGAAGAACAGGTGCATGATCTCAGAAACGTTTGATGGTGGAGAAATATACATACATACATACAGACATGCATTCATAAAACAATATAAATGCAAAATAGCGTAACGCAAAATGCGCACGAAGCATGTGGAAAAAGTAAATAATATATCACAAAATAAGCAACAAAACCAATTTTAATTTTAAGTAAAAATCAAGCGTGTCATTCTGAGAAGCTGGTCCATTGTATTAGGCTTTGATACGACATCGCAATCTACCATACGTATATTTGATGCGGCGTCAATGACATCCTTTGCACAATTTGCATCTGTTAGCGATTTGCATTGATAACATTTAATAGCATGTCCGTTACTTCAAACTAAAGCATCGCGAAGGATATTGACAGTTGGCACAGACATCATTGTAATGGTAAAATAAACAGTGATTTTGTGTGATTTTCTTGTTCTTCTCATGAATACCTTGGAACCGATTTGAACCACTGCAGTGGTCCTTCGAGTTTACGGTGTTTATGTGGGGACAAAACATTTCACTTTAGAATACCTATTGCTGTATATTGGTCCTAGAATAATCAATAATACCATAATTTTTTAAATTGCAGAAATTCATATAACATATTTTTGCCTTACGCACACACAAAACTTGTTTTATCTTAAATAAGTTTAACAACGCTGTACAAGTAGAAAAAATCTAAATTATGAAATATAAAGTACCTAACATTATTAAATTCTTTATTAATAAACCGATTATTAAACATAATCTTATAAATAACAAAAATATAAGTGTTCCTAATGATGTTTGCATAGGTTAAAAACCGACCATGCTATGTGAATAGAAAAAGAAAAAAAAAAAAAGTACAGAAGGCCTGAAAACTCATAAAATACGTATAAACAACTTTATATTTAAACATAATCATACTGGGCTGTCACCGGCACGAACAATTTTAGTTCGACGTCCGCCGCAGTCATACCCACCCTCTAGAAGAGCATGATTTTGACAACTGCAACCAGGGTAATGTGCCTTCGTACAATGAAATTTCAGCAAAGGAATCGATGGTTACATTGTCTGTTAATGGATTCTCTACCATTGACTTATATGGCGTCATATTTAGATATTTCACAAACTCTGAAATCAAAATTACCAACGCTCATGGATAAAATGGTATTTGGACGGCCACTTAACGTTAGCCAAGAGCTCTTGGCACCGGTTATGAAGAATAAATGGGAGCCCATTGTTAATACAAAGATTCGAAAACTTGCACAGAATGCTGTTATTGTTGCATTGCCATCCATACCGACAAGTGGTTCCATACCAAATAGATTACAAAAATGGTATCATCAATTGGCCAGCATAGCACAGATTGTACAAGTAACGCTTCCCTCAAATGTTAGTCATATAGCACGACAGCCATTGGATCAGTTAGCGGAACAAGTAGTTCCACTCACGAGAGTTAAAATACAAGAGCTACGCAATGAGAATTCTCAACGTAGCATAATTTTGATCGGTTTCAATGCTGGCGCTTCTCTCGCTTTGCAAGTGGCTATGTCAGAGAATGTAGCGTGCGTAGTGTGTATAGGATTCGCATACAATACATTTAACGGTGTGCGTGGAACACCTGATGACCGTATATTGGATATAAAAATACCAATACTCTTTGTGATTGGACAAAATTCAGCAAGAACAAGTACGGAGGAAATCGAATCACTGCGTAAAAAAAAAATGCAATCCGAAACCGCTTTGGTGGTGGTGGGCAGTGCTGATGACGTTTTGCGCGTACCTAAAAACCGTAGAAAGTTATATAATGTTACACAGTCGATGGTGGAAGCCATGGTTGTTGATGGACTTTACGAATTACAACCGCTTTGGTGGTGGTGGGCAGTGCTGATGACGTTTTGCGCGTACCTAAAAACCGTAGAAAGTTATATAATGTTACACAGTCGATGGTGGAAGCCATGGTTGTTGATGAACTTTACGAATTTATCAACAAGATCCTCACTAATCCGCCTGGTCCTCGTGTGCCTACTGCAATTACCAGCCTTATACACAGTAAGCCGGGCCGCAATGCGATCGCAAATAATATCAGCGGTACCAGTATCGAAGGCAACGCCAAGCTTAGCACTGTACAACGCAAGCGAAAGAATGAAACTTTGGGTTCAGACCAAGAACTAACGCCAGTGAAAAGTAAATGTGTGCAAGCAACTAAGGTAACATCGACGATAATTGTAGGCACAACTAAAGCCACTCAGCAGCAACAGAAGAAAACTCAGATTTCAATCGATTATTTTGTTGACTTTAAAGAGCGCTTAAGTTTGGATAGAATTTTTTAACTTTAATACCTGAATATATTTTATATGTTTGTATTCTTTTGAATCACGTACACAATTTTTCATCGGGAAAACATAAATAAAGTAATGAGCTAAGTTTCAATCCCTCAAAAATGAGGTTTTGAGCGCTAAATACAAAATACACTTACACTATTAAATCTTCAATTTGATATTTTTCATTTACAACTAAACTAGTAACCTTTAGTACTGAACAATTTTTTAGATCCCCTGGAGCAGACAACAAAGCGAAAAAGTTTAAATGGTTAAGATAAACGGTTTTTTAAGATATACGTATGTATGTTCATATATATATTTATGTACATGTGTATATGTATGCTAAAGCTAGACACTCGAAAATTTGACTTTTTAAGTCTTACCTTTAAGCTTGAAATATATTCGCGTATTTTATTTTCAGAGCTTATAACCATAAAACATAGTAAGCGTTAATGATGTGTGTATATTTAAAAAAAGAAAATGGCCGAAAATTTACTAGTCACTTTCTACCACTTTTTTATGAGAAACTTGGATAAAAGTTTAGCTTTTCTCTAAAATTTTAGTTGAAACATTTAACGGTTACATAAGAGCATAGTTAAATCCTCGTTCACTTTGCAAAAACATTTTCCAAGCATTATAATGGCTATACAAGTACATATATTGACTTGTATATTTATTAAAACAAATACATACCATTGGGTACATTGCGATAAATCGATTCCTGTCAAAGCTTTGCAAGTGCGTATAGCCGTACGTATTAGTACGGAAGGATCTTTGTCAGGGTTTTCACCATCCAGCGATGGACTCCATGGCCCACCAATGGCCATAGGCTCGTTTCTTCCTCTTGTACCAACGAGGAAACTAATTAAACGAGATGGATGCACTGCATTTTGTTCGTTGTCATTCTCGTCATCTTCAAAGCACTTTTGATAAAGTTCTGCAATTGGTGGACAAGCCAAAAGCATCACTTTAGCGGAGTACATGTAATCTGCATCTGAAGGTTCTAAAACTTCGTTATTTTGCTCGAATGGAGATTCCACAATACGATGCATTATATGAAATTGACATGGGCGACGTAATGAAAAAGAGTTTTGTGGTTTTAAAACCTTTGGCCACAAGATGTTGGCATGAAAAAAATCGGATGGTATATAAAGAGTTGTATAACGTTGACGCAATTCTTGTAAATCGGACGATGTATATGCTAATTTATTTTTAGGTATTTGAACCATATATCTTCGAATTATACCCACTTCCTACTCTACCGCTGGTAACAGTTTCCATTAATGAAGGTAATTGCTGGGTTTGATGGGGAATGTTGTTCCCCATTAGTTGAACCAATGTTGCATTCCATTTAAATTGTCCGGTAGTTGAATAATTAGCTTCGAAAAATACTCTATCACCCAATTTCGGTATAACACCCTTGCAAGAATTGCGATAGAAGAATACTTCATCATTTATGAGTCCACATTCATTGTTGATTTTGGTTACGGTGCCTATAGAATTGGTCATGGATTGTCCAGCAGTGTTAGTTTGATGAAAAGCAACAGGATTTAAGGTCGCCGATCGTTGCTGTGGATAAGCAACTGCGGGTGCCGCACCGCTTTGGGGAAAAATGGCCAAGTGGCCAAATGCAGATTGTGAAACCGCCTGCTGTTGCATAAACATCGCACCCTGGCCAGCGGTTTGATAAAAACCAGCCTTTCTCTGCCACGGCTGATTTTGCTGCCCACCAAATGACATTTTTCACTTGCAAAATTTGTATATGCACGAGAAGTCAACTTTTTTCCGCAACGAATTTTCACGATTATTGTAGGCACAACTAAAGCCACTCAGCAGCAACAGAAGAAAACTCAGATTTCAACCAATTCATCTATTACTAACGAGGATCTCAACATGGCCATACAATCGATATTGGGCGATTGCAACGAACAGGATGGACCATTGCTTAACTCCAGTACCGAATCCTCGAAGGGTGCACCGAAGATTATGACAAACTATGAAATTGTTGCGCCATCAAAATCGACTACAATTGAAACTGCTTTAATGAATCCTCTGAAAAAGCAGACAATTCCAGCTGGTGCAAAAATAAAAATGATAACATAAAATCAATCTGTACAACTCAAGCCGCCATTGCAATCACAATCGAAAATTTACACAATTAAGACGTCGTCAACACAACTAAAGCTACACCAGCAGCAACAACCAAACCAGTTAATTCTTCCGGTGTGGGGCAACTGATTATAAGTCAGAAAATTATCAAAGAGGCTAACTCACCTACATTTAATTCCTCCGGTATTGTGACTACATCGCCCAAATCTGGAGGTGGCACGTACATAATTAATAAAACTTCCAGCAGTCCTGTCCTACAACATACAACTCAGACAGCGGGTAACAAACAAAATAAAGTTATCTTTATTAACCGCAGCATAATTATACATGTATGTAAATACATACAGTAACAACAACAGCAGACGCAACCAATTAGGCAACAATGTTTTTCAAAAATAATCAAGACAGGCATTGTTGCAGAACAATATAACAAGTAATATATTTTCATACAATCCTTTTACACGCCAATTTTATTTCTTTGATATGTAGACTTGGATGCTCATATGTATTTACAACTATTTAAGTTTCAATAATAAAATTATAGCTATTAAATACTATTTTATTCATAAATATAGTTCATATGAATTTTCAACAATGTAGAAAGACCACAGAGTTACATTTTAACTGGTCTAACACTTTCGGTAAATGCACCCTATTCAAATTAAAGGTAATCGACAATTACTAGTGCGACAATTGCAACTGTCCTGAAGACGTATATCAGTAACTTGTGTGTTGAATTTGAGCTCACATATTTTATTTATTTGCCCAAAATGGGACACAACTAGAAGCAAATTTCCATCACTATGCAAATACAACTCATTAATACAATTAATAAATACAGATGGAATTGAATCACTCAAAGTCATTAAATCATTTTTAACACTAACCAAAATTAACTTATAACTAATAATACCCATCTTCATCATCATCGATCATTCATCAGAAGAAACACAAAATACGATAACATCAAATATGCAATATATACACATCCACAATTTGTAATAATAAATACACAATGAACAAACCAACAGATATAACCTCAAACAACAGCGTAAAGTACGCATAATTGGTGGTGGCGATATAATTCACTGAATTGGCCAAATAATTCTCTCCTACCAAATACAGGGAACGAGAGCAACTTAAATCGAAAAAAAAAATAAAAATTTTTTTGCTCTTCCACTTACACATATTATTGAGCCAAAGGTTTATAGGTGTATATTTGTTTAACCGCAACATAATTATACATGTACATATGTAAATACATTCGGATAACAAATACATGTATGATATCAAACAGAACATTTGCTGTACACTCTGGTTTGACGTCTTAAGAATTCTTTCGCACTCACCTGTCTTGTTGTACTCGTTTCTGCAGCAAATGAAGCAGCCGATATGGCCGATAATGGATGCGTTAATGAAATCCGCCACTCCCGAAGATATTCGCATTGCGTATTGTCAATCCGCATGCATAGCACCATGTATAGAGTCTTCATTGCCACCCAAGCACTTGATTATATTATCAAATAACTCTGGCCAAACTGTGGGCCAGTCAGTCATGGCAGTGGTGGAAGGGGTATGCGCCACCGACGAGCGAATCTGCGAATTGGGGTCATATAATCCATTTGGTAGTTTTTTTGTATGGTACGTTGTACGTGCTCTGTAGCAACATCGTCGCTCTTATTCCAGTGTGTCAAAATGCTCCATTGTACGACAACGACATAATTAAATAAAAGAATAAAAAATTAACAGGAGTAAAAATGAAAAAGTCAAAGGAAATACTACTTACCCCGTTTTTACCTCATGGTGTGTGAAAGGAAATTGACTTTCAATTGACATCTCAACGATGGTATACAGAAAATTTAGCTGAATGAATAATTCAGTGAATTTCCCTCAATGGCATTCTGTATATACACTCGTTCCACAAATGAAAGCAAATATAACACTTAGCACCCACTCTCAATAACCTGCAATTTTATATAGTGTGCTCATGTTAGATGTTTTTTTTGTACACACCTTTCACTTGTATGACAAAATCACCAATATTATAAAGAACAACCTATATTCTAATTATTCATCATGTCCAAGAGACATCATTAACGCAAAAGAAACTAAGATTGGTAGTTGCGTTAATTCGCATGCGAGTCACCCTGCGCTCGGTCTATGCCAGTGATATTCAAACTTTTTCGGGTGGGTAGAAATTGGGTGCAAAGCTTGGCTAAACCCCTAAAAATCTCCCAACTTATATTCAGCATTTATATTTGCAACTCTGGGCAACGACACCAGTGCTGCCCATTAGCCAATTGCCATAACTTATTACGAGAATTACACCACGCTCACACAAGAAATAATTGTGTAGCTTTATAAGGCCAAAATCGCACTTGCCTAAATCAAATTTTTACTACAATTCCATGTAATGAATGGAAATATCGCTCGCCACCCAACCCAATTTCATGAACAGGAGCGTGTTAAAAAACGTATTGTATTTCTAAACCATTAATTTTTAGCAACAATGACTCGTTATACTACGCTCCGTAAAAAAGCCGAGAAAAGTGGACAGCGTTTTCCACAAACATGCCGGCTTTGTGATGCCAGGCACCCTATCCGCCTTTGCCCGGTGTACAGCAGCAAATCAGTGGAGGAGCGCATGCGCGAAGCGCTCTTGGGGCGCTTCTGTACTAATTGTTTGGCAATAGGGCACCAAATTAAAGAGTGCCAAAGCGAAGGAAGATGCCGACGGTGTGGAGAGAAGCACCACTCGACACTCCATCTAGAGGACAGCTCACCAAGCAAACGCGAATCGTGGAGGGCCCCACGTAAAGAAATGAGCGAGAGCCCCAATAAGCCTTGGAGTGTGCAAGTAGAAGAAGCCGAGGTAGATGGCACACTCTCCCTGTACGCTTCGGAATCTGGAACGGAATCGAGGCCGTTCCGTCCAGATCTCGAACGCGAAGCTACAGCGGGCGAAACGGAGACGAGGCCTCTCCGCTCGCCGACCCCGAGGGGACTGGAAACACGGTCTTTCCGGCCTCTACTACAACATGAGAAAGTTAACAATAAGAGACGATTACCTCCCTGTGGCGAGACCAACAAGCGCAGAGCGGAAACACGGCCTTTCCGCCTGCATCCAACCAGAAAACTCGGCCGAGAAGATAGACTGGCGACTAGGCCTCGCCAGCTATCCTATAATTCGACGTTTCGGAGCGCAATTGTCGCACCGTCGCTGCAACCCACCATTGCAATTGCGCCGACAGCCGTTGTGAAGGTGGAAGCAGGAGGGCGCCTTCATCTGGTCCGTGCACTTATAAACGCGTGTACGCCTAACACCGTCATCGCAACAGACCTGGTCGAGGAGCTGGGTCTTCCGGAGACGCGCATTGGGGGACAAAGGGGCTGCTTCCTCTGTCTTCGCGGCAAACACGGGCAGAACAAGCGGGTGGCAACTCACGCCCTTGTAGTAAAGCGCGCGCTTGGGATATCGCCCACCACAAATGTGGATCCAGCAGTCGCAACACCGTACACCCACATCAAGCTTGCTGACCCAAAATTTTTTGCGACATCAACCATCCGCCTGGCACTCGGCGCGGATGTATACGCCGACATAGTGCTGCCCGGGTTATTACCCCAGACATTTGGCCCCCTAGTGGCACAGAGCACCATCTTTGGGTGGACTCTGGCCGGGGCGTGCCGCCCATCCTTTTAAATTAAAAATATATATATACAAATCAAATTAAAAATATATATACAAAAAAATGTAATAAAGATAAATAAGAAGTTAAAAATTGTATCCCCTTTCTTTTTTTTACGATATTAGAGTGCATTGAAAGATAACCACGTATATTTTTTTGTAATGTAAAACATTTTCTCCCCCAGCCTTCTAGGTTAAGAGAGGTGATGAGGAACGATACTGTTGGTGCAAGATCCTGGCAATGGTGACAGAGGACAGCGGTATTCAATATTCTTAAGTTTCTTCATATGTATGTACGTGACGCTGGTAGCTCAAAGTTTTTACTCGGTTTGGCCATGTTGCGTACCGCAAGGGGGGCGGCATGTTTAGGCCTCTATGCCTAAAACTCAAATCAACCACGATTAAACGACCCGCCCTAATGTGCAGCGGTCACACTTATTCACGGCACTCATATAATTGTATGTGTGTGTGTGTGTGCAGATAAGCACACACAAGTTACACACACATGCATACTAACACTTTCACTCAATTTCTTCCGTTTTACATTTTCCCGCCGGATAAACATTTTCGTTAATTTTCCCCTAACTCATATTGTCCGACGGTTCGGACACCAAACGGTTTTACTTCTGCTGACACTTCTTTTTTGACCGAGTTCAAGTGAAGACAGCGAGCTACCAGCCTCATCAAGGTAAATTAATCTTTGTAAAACAATATTTCATCAAAATATTTTAAATACACACAAACACATATATATTATAACGAAAAAAAAACTAAAACCTTCTTGCGTTTTATTTTTCTTTATTTTTCTTGCACAATCAAACCAAATAAAATCCGGTACATCTGAGCTCACAAGCAAAGAGTACCCGCGCTTTTACAGTGAGAATATTGCACTCTTGTAGCACAGCGAAATAGGTATACTACCTATATTCCAAGGCAATTTGCAGAAATGTCGTGTAACTAACAACTGTTCAAGAGGGCTTAAATTTTGTAGCAGCGATTTTAGCTCAAACTGATCATACAGTACAGGTTTGGTACATCTCTCTTCTATAGCCAGAAATACAACCTATAAACTCTCGCTTATTTCATAGCCCATTTCGATTTCACATGAAGTTAAATATAAACTCTTTTTAAATTCAATATCTACTTCTTTCAATTTGTCCGCCATTAAGATTTTTGTTTCGAGCTGCAGTTCGTTGATGAGCACTTTTCGTTCACGTTTGTAATGCATTAACGAGGTGTAAGGATGATCCAAAACGCAAAGCTTAACCGAATTTTAACATATTACAAATGAGATTTTACGCGTAAGTTAATGATGTGTTTGTGTTAAAGGGGCAATTGGGGGGAGAGGGAAATGGGGGGTACGAAAATAGCCAAGCAGTTTGTGTATTTATCGCGCATTTCGTTTTTGGAAAATTATAAATTTTTTTCTTTAATGCATAAAACTCAATTTTGCTTTCAACATTTGTCACTTAGAGAATAGTTGTTATTGTAACTACACAGGAGAGTTGTTGTTATTGCATGTACATATGTATGTATGTAATTGCTTTTACGCTCAAATAACGTTACATTTTTTTTATTTCTATTGTGATTGCATATCTTTAGGTCGCATGCTTTTCTAATTTTCAAATGCCAATTTAAGATTCAAAGCCAGATCAGATTTTGTGACGCTAATTTTCCAGTCCATCACATAGTTAAACATAGAAGTGTGTAAAGTTCAATCTAAAAATTACATTATTTTTTCTCTTTTACAATTTTTATTGAGCTCAGAACTTTTATTTAGCGGAATCGATAATTGAATTCAACGCAGATTTTAGCAGCACTTCCGCCTCAGATCAAAATAAACATGATCTTGTCATACAGCAAGAGGAGTTTAAAGCTCTCTGAGAGAAGACAAAACTTGGACAATCTGAGTAATGCGGAGTGGTTGTCCAAAGCGGACAATCAGACAATTCGGATGAAATACAAAACTTCCTTTGCCAGCAATATAAAATACATGTCTGCAATAGCCTCTCAATTGGAAGCGCTTGAAAAACCAGACAAGGATGCAAAAGATCTCCTCTGTCTTCCGGTACGCGAACACAATATCCACCTTCCTCCGTGTGATACGGAAGTGTTCAAAGGAGATTATGAGTCGTGGCCGTATGGCCATATACATCCTGAACAAGCGCCTTATTCCGGTTGAGAAAATATTCCACCTTAACCTAAAGACTCAAGGAGAGGCTAAAGTTATCGTTAGAAAGTGTCCACTCACCAATGAAGTCTTTCAAACTGCCTGGAAAAAGGTGTATGAGAGATACGAAAATAAACGTATTCTCGTAAATACACAACTGAAATTACTTTTTAACTTACATTCGATAGAAAATGAGTGTGGTGGTAGCTCGATAAAAAGGTTGCAGCGAGATATTAACAAATGCCTATCGTCCCTATTTAGTCATCAAATTGACATTTCGAATTGCTCAACGAAATTACCCGAAAATACGCTGGCTCTATAGGAACAGACCGTAGACCACACAAATGATATACCGAAATGGGAAGAAATGGACAGGTTCCTTTCTAATGGGTTTCAAACATTAGAAACCTATACAGGTCTAAAAGATTCATAAGCTGTCAGAGCACCAAGGTCTCAAATACAACGTCAGCCAGCTTATGTCCCTACTAAACGAATTGGCGCCTACCGGTCAAGCATGACCACTTCCATATGTAAAATGTGCATATCCAATGAGCACAAATTACGCAGCTGTTCACGATTTCTAAGGCTAACACCAGCTGACAGAATCGAATTCTTGAAGAAGACAACGGTTGCCTGAACTGTCTAAGCTTTGGATATACTGTGTCAAGATGCACTAGCGCATTGAATTGCAATACGTGTCACTCGCGACATAACACGCTCCTTCATTTATAGACAATTCGCCTCGCCGAACGCCTACGAGCCCCTCAGACGATACGCCGTCAGCATCAAAGCAAGCTCTAGCATGGCGAGATTCTTCTAAAGCAAAAATTGGCGAAAACTCAAACATACAGTCATGCCATGCAAACACAAACACAGGCATACTGCTAGAAACAGCTCGCGTACATATACACCTGAACGGCACAGTTTTTTCAGCACGCGCTCTTATTGATTCTGGATCTGAATGTTCATTCATAACAGAAAGACTCAAACGAAGAATCAACCTGCCATCAACAAGAACGCATGCCCAAGTGTCAGCCATTTCAAACTCGGTATCTGCGCAGGTTAAAGAAGCGTGCAAAATAGAGTTGCGGTCACCAGTTGACACACTCTTTCGATTGAATGCCACTGTGCTTGTATTAGCACAACTAACTGCAAATCTGCCAACTACACCTCTTAGCGCCTTAACTCAATAAGCATTTCCAGACTTAGTTTTGGCGGATAAAAGGGCGGTCTGAAGAAGAATGTACTTAGTACAATTCTCGCTCAGCAAAACAGTGTTCAGTTAGATATTAACCGGCCGCACGGTTACAACAAGTCCAACTAATAATATAGCTTCATATTTCAGTGAAGTTGCACTGGATAAGCAACTTACCTCTTTCTGGAAAGTATAGGATTTACCGAAAAGCCGAAGCCAAAGCGAAGAGGATAGACATTGTGAGAAGCTATACAAAGCTACGACCCTAAGAAACGATTCTGGAAAATACATAGTGGCCTTACCCTTTAAACAGGATTTCCTAGTAAATACCTGCCTGGGACCATCACTAAAAAGGGCCTGCTCGCAATTATTTCGTAATGAGACGCGATTTTCGGTCTAACATAGACAATCACTTTATAAGCACTTTGTTATCTCATGATTTTAACCAACATAATTAGATTATAAATGAAAATGGTAGAATACTGGATTTGGTATTTGCTACCAATGACTTAAATTTATATTGTGAGGAATGCTTACATCCAGTTTTGGGTAATAGCTTTCATCACATGGCGATCTTTATTGGCATTAAAATTTATAATTTTGAGAATGTAGAATGCACATTTTTAGCTGAGCGAGACTACGCTAAGGCAGATTATGGGGCGATAAACAATAATTTAATCAATATTGATTGGCAGATTATAAGTAATTCGAATCGTCCTAAGGCATCATATGAGATTTTCTGTGATTATCTGAATTTGGCCATCTCTCATTATGTTCCATTGAAACGACCCATGACCCGTAATAAACCACCTTGGTTTAACACTAAACTTAGTAATCTAAAGAACAAGAAAAATAAGGCCTTTAAGAAAGGCCTTCGACTGTCTCCATAACTTTTTATTTCGACATTATATGTATAATGTCGAACGTAACCTTAAATCTAACCCATCGAGTTTTTGGCACTTTATTGATTCCAGAAGGAAAACAAATGGTTTCCCCACTAGCTTACAGTACGACGGCGCCATCTCTGAAAATACGTTGGACTCATGTGACTTATTTGCTAATTTTTTTCAGAAAGTCTATGAGACGCATGACACCTCTTTACTTCCTACGTTTACACCTACACATCTGCCTACAATTACTTCCTTCTCTGTGTCAAGTAAAGATGTTTTGTTGGCAATTTCTTCACTGAATTCTAGCCCAAGTTCGGACTCTGAAGGATTCTCACCGTTATTATTTAAAAATTGCACCAACTCAATAGTTTTTCCTATCGCGCTTCTTTTTCAAGACTGTTTGAGCAAAGGAACTTTTTTAAATCAATGGAAGATATGCACTATCGTCCCAATTTTTAAATCTGGCGACCGAAATGACATATGCAACTATATACCCATAGTCAAACAAAGCACCTTGGCCAAAATGTTTGACCATAAAATTCAAATTAAACTTTCCGATCATGTATACGGTGTTATTTCTAAGCATCAACATGGATTTTTTTCGGGAAGGTCAACCTGTACGAACTTAGCTTTGTTGACGAATCATGTAATTAACGCTTTTAAAAACCGAGCGCAAGTAGATGTTATCTATACGGATTTCGCCAAAGCATTCGATAAAGTTAACCACTTTGTACTTTGTTATGGCGTGAGCGGCAAACTGCGTGATTTCTTTGGAAGCTTCCTAACTGGTAGGATACTCCTTGTCAAATTTGGAGGCGCAACATCAAGAGTTACTGTTGACGCAGCCTCAGGTATACCGCAGGGGATCCACTGTGGACCACTCTTATTTCTGTTGTTTATTAATGACTTGCCGGTTTGCTTTAAGTTTACAAACTGCCTACTGTTCGCTGATGATGTGAAGCTTTTCTCTGTTGTACGAAGCTACTCAGACAGTTGCAAAGTGCAACATGATCTCGACGAACTAGTAAAATGGTGTACATTAAATCGGTTACATCGGAACATAAATAAGTGCTACGTTGTTACATTTTCTAGAAAGACTATGAATAATGTTATAAATGATTACCAATTAAACAGTTGCACGATATCTAGATGTGACGAAATGAAAGATTTGGGTGTTATCTTTGACTCAAAGCTTACATTTACGAAACACATCGACTATACCGTATCTAAAGCTTTTGCAATGTTAGGGTTTATTAGAAGAAACACACAGGAGTTTAAAGATCCATATACCTTGAAATCACTCCATATGTCGTTAGTCAGGAGTTGCCTCGAATATTGCCCTATCATATGGAGTCCCTATTATGACATTCATTCGATGAGAATAGAACGTGTTCAAAGAATTTTTACAAAGTTTGCTTTGTGCAAGTTACAGTGGCATAGTTTCCTCCCCTCTTATGTTGGGAGGCGAAAGTTACTAGGTTTGCAGTCCTTGAATGACAGGAGAACATATTTTTCGATAATTTTTATATACATATAATATTATCAATGGCCGTATTAACCGTACGTGCCTTACAAATTTATTGAAATTATATATTCCACCACGAAACCTAAGGAATAATCGATTGTTTGAAAGTGAACTGCAATTTTCTAATTATAGTGATAATGAATCAATTGCTAGATGTGTCAGGCTTTGTACTACCTTTTCAAAAAACATCAGCAAAGAATATAAATAAGTTTAAATGAAATTGTTTTTGCCATTCAATTAACTAATTTTTACGTAGTCCTAATTAGAATGTAAGAATAATGTTCTGTAGACCGTAGATAAATAAAAAATAAAATATATCGAAGGGAGTCATACCCGCGACGACCATTGCCGCGTCATCCGAAGTTATATTATACGCACACGTCACTCGTAGAGCGCATAGCTATACACAGTCTCGTAAGGCTTCCGGTAGGCTTTTACTTTCAATGACTTAGCCCAGACTGGCGCTGCATACAGCAAGGCTGAGCTGATTACTGTAGCTAAAATGGAACGTCTGCTGCTTCTAGGTCCGCCTATGTTTGGGAGCATTCTTGATAGAGCACCGTAAGTTTTTGATGCCTTATGTGTTACATAATCTGCGTGTGGTCCGAAACATAACCTATCGTCGATAATTACACCAATGTACTTTAACTGGCGGGAGGATCGTATAGTGCGGCTATTTACTTTAAATACCGCCACCTCAGGTTTCTTCTGACTACTATCGTTTCACCAGTACCCCTGTTTACGGGTTGTATTAAACATTTTATGTGACATCGCTGCGTCGCATGCCATTGTGAGGTCGGGAACCAGCTCGCAGGCTCCCTTTACTGCTTCTTGTTCTGGAGACATCATGTTGGATGCTTCTCTTAAGACAATAGTAAACAGGTCCTTGTCAAGGGTTGCCGGGCTCCATGAGCGGTGATGGTGTTTATTACCGTGACTGTGACTTGCAGCCAGTGAGCCACTCGTTTATGTTATGTCAATGATAGACTCTCTGTTATCTCTCCGGAATGTGCTGATATTTCCGCGATTCGCCAATACGAGGTCTAGAGGAGCCCAGGCATTAAAGTCACCAACGATTATTAAAGGATGTCGCCCGGATGCTGTCTCAACTAATTTGTATGGCTCTGATATAATAGCCACGTCCGTCTTCGTCTCTGCCACCGTTTGCTTCAGGAGGTCCTGAGCAGCTTGGCAATGATTTAAGTTTATTTGTATAAACTTCATTTTAGCATTTTGGCTGTTGCTCGTTTGTATGACGGGCACCTGTTACCTCCCGAGACCTGATCCGACGGTTATTCTTTTCCGTGCTGGCATAGCAGGTACTTAGGTGTATTTACGCAGTCCTTCGCTGGTATTTGCTACCAATGACTTAAATTTATATTGTGAGAAATGCTTACATCCAGTTTTGGGTAATAGCTTTCATCACATGGCGATCTTTATTGGCATTAAAATTTATAATTTTGAGAATGTAGAATGCACATTTTTAGCTGAGCGAGACTACGCTAAGGCAGATTATGGGGCGATAAACAATAATTTAATCAATATTGATTGGCAGATTATAAGTAATTCGAATCGTCCTAAGGCATCATATGAGATTTTCTGTGATTATCTGAATTTGGCCATCTCTCATTATGTTCCATTGAAACGACCCATGACCCGTAATAAACCACCTTGGTTTAACACTAAACTTAGTAATCTAAAGAACAAGAAAAATAAGGCCTTTAAGAAAGGCCTTCGACTGTCTCCATAACTTTTTATTTCGACATTATATGTATAATGTCGAACGTAACCTTAAATCTAACCCATCGAGTTTTTGGCACTTTATTGATTCCAGAAGGAAAACAAATGGTTTCCCCACTAGCTTACAGTACGACGGCGCCATCTCTGAAAATACGTTGGACTCATGTGACTTATTTGCTAATTTTTTTCAGAAAGTCTATGAGACGCATGACACCTCTTTACTTCCTACGTTTACACCTACACATCTGCCTACAATTACTTCCTTCTCTGTGTCAAGTAAAGATGTTTTGTTGGCAATTTCTTCACTGAATTCTAGCCCAAGTTCGGACTCTGAAGGATTCTCACCGTTATTATTTAAAAATTGCACCAACTCAATAGTTTTTCCTATCGCGCTTCTTTTTCAAGACTGTTTGAGCAAAGGAACTTTTTTAAATCAATGGAAGATATGCACTATCGTCCCAATTTTTAAATCTGGCGACCGAAATGACATATGCAACTATATACCCATAGTCAAACAAAGCACCTTGGCCAAAATGTTTGACCATAAAATTCAAATTAAACTTTCCGATCATGTATACGGTGTTATTTCTAAGCATCAACATGGATTTTTTTCGGGAAGGTCAACCTGTACGAACTTAGCTTTGTTGACGAATCATGTAATTAACGCTTTTAAAAACCGAGCGCAAGTAGATGTTATCTATACGGATTTCGCCAAAGCATTCGATAAAGTTAACCACTTTGTACTTTGTTATGGCGTGAGCGGCAAACTGCGTGATTTCTTTGGAAGCTTCCTAACTAGTAGGATACTCCTTGTCAAATTTGGAGGCGCAACATCAAGAGTTACTGTTGACGCAGCCTCAGGTATACCGCAGGGGATCCACTGTGGACCACTCTTATTTCTGTTGTTTATTAATGACTTGCCGGTTTGCTTTAAGTTTACAAACTGCCTACTGTTCGCTGATGATGTGAAGCTTTTCTCTGTTGTACGAAGCTACTCAGACAGTTGCAAAGTGCAACATGATCTCGACGAACTAGTAAAATGGTGTACATTAAATCGGTTACATCGGAACATAAATAAGTGCTACGTTGTTACATTTTCTAGAAAGACTATGAATAATGTTATAAATGATTACCAATTAAACAGTTGCACGATATCTAGATGTGACGAAATGAAAGATTTGGGTGTTATCTTTGACTCAAAGCTTACATTTACGAAACACATCGACTATACCGTATCTAAAGCTTTTGCAATGTTAGGGTTTATTAGAAGAAACACACAGGAGTTTAAAGATCCATATACCTTGAAATCACTCCATATGTCGTTAGTCAGGAGTTGCCTCGAATATTGCCCTATCATATGGAGTCCCTATTATGACATTCATTCGATGAGAATAGAACGTGTTCAAAGAATTTTTACAAAGTTTGCTTTGTGCAAGTTACAGTGGCATAGTTTCCTCCCCTCTTATGTTGGGAGGCGAAAGTTACTAGGTTTGCAGTCCTTGAATGACAGGAGAACATATTTTTCGATAATTTTTATATACATATAATATTATCAATGGCCGTATTAACCGTACGTGCCTTACAAATTTATTGAAATTATATATTCCACCACGAAACCTAAGGAATAATCGATTGTTTGAAAGTGAACTGCAATTTTCTAATTATAGTGATAATGAATCAATTGCTAGATGTGTCAGGCTTTGTACTACCTTTTCAAAAAACATCAGCAAAGAATATAAATAAGTTTAAATGAAATTGTTTTTGCCATTCAATTAACTAATTTTTACGTAGTCCTAATTAGAATGTAAGAATAATGTTCTGTAGACCGTAGATAAATAAAAAATAAAATATATCGAAGGGAGTCATACCCGCGACGACCATTGCCGCGTCATCCGAAGTTATATTATACGCACACGTCACTCGTAGAGCGCATAGCTATACACAGTCTCGTAAGGCTTCCGGTAGGCTTTTACTTTCAATGACTTAGCCCAGACTGGCGCTGCATACAGCAAGGCTGAGCTGATTACTGTAGCTAAAATGGAACGTCTGCTGCTTCTAGGTCCGCCTATGTTTGGGAGCATTCTTGATAGAGCACCGTAAGTTTTTGATGCCTTATGTGTTACATAATCTGCGTGTGGTCCGAAACATAACCTATCGTCGATAATTACACCAATGTACTTTAACTGGCGGGAGGATCGTATAGTGCGGCTATTTACTTTAAATACCGCCACCTCAGGTTTCTTCTGACTACTATCGTTTCACCAGTACCCCTGTTTACGGGTTGTATTAAACATTTTATGTGACATCGCTGCGTCGCATGCCATTGTGAGGTCGGGAACCAGCTCGCAGGCTCCCTTTACTGCTTCTTGTTCTGGAGACATCATGTTGGATGCTTCTCTTAAGACAAGAGTAAACAGGTCCTTGTCAAGGGTTGCCGGGCTCCATGAGCGGTGATGGTGTTTATTACCGTGACTGTGACTTGCAGCCAGTGAGCCACTCGTTTATGTTATGTCAATGATAGACTCTCTGTTATCTCTCCGGAATGTGCTGATATTTCCGCGATTCGCCAATACGAGGTCTAGAGGAGCCCAGGCATTAAAGTCACCAACGATTATTAAAGGATGTCGCCCGGATGCTGTCTCAACTAATTTGTATGGCTCTGATATAATAGCCACGTCCGTCTTCGTCTCTGCCACCGTTTGCTTCAGGAGGTCCTGAGCAGCTTGGCAATGATTTAAGTTTATTTGTATAAACTTCATTTTAGCATTTTGGCTGTTGCTCGTTTGTATGACGGGCACCTGTTACCTCCCGAGACATGATCCGACGGTTATTCTTTTCCGTGCTGGCATAGCAGGTACTTAGGTGTATTTACGCAGTCCTTCGCTGCGTGCCCTGCGCCACCGCATCTTTTGCACAGCTCGGATCTATCGCAACTTGTACATTCGTTTGAAATGTAGCCAAACGACCAGCATCGGAAGCAGCGTGTTGGCTGCAACACCTTTCGTAAACGGCACACAATCCAGCCTACTTTCACCTTACCTTTCGACAGAAGGGTACTTGCGGTATTCGCAGGCACACTTAGCGTGGCGATTTGTGTGCTGCCATATGCCTTGCGAAGACTTTTCACTGCCGAGACATATACATTTATGGACGCAAATTGCTCGTTAACTGCCTGCACAACGTCTTCTCTGGTAGATATTTCGTCCAGGTCTTTGCACTCAACGGTTATCTCGTGTGTGAGGGCTCTCATTTCAGCTTCGTCGTTCAGCACTTTTTTAACCAGGTCTTTGTATTGGGACCTACCTGCCTGCCCCTAGTATTAAGCTGTGGCAACATCTCTCCTTTTTGTGTTTTGCGGATACGAGTGACGAGATTTCCGAAATCGTATTAGCTAGGCTCAGATTTTATTTTCCGAAGTATATCGGCATAGGACGTTTCACCTTTCTTGGAAATTATAAAAGCGTCAGGTTTTTCTTTTGCAACTGATTTTGGGGTATCCCTACGCACAATTTCCGAGAAGGTCGGAGTTTAATTTTTGCCCGTTTCTGAAACAAGGCGTCGCCTGGTTCTGCGCACCTCAGCCCAAGCCCCGTTCTCATTTGACTTGGCAGTGGGCTTAGGTAAATTGTCTTTCTTAACATCGCCTTTAGGGTGAGATTCCGGTACTCGGGGAGACAATATTCTGGTCCGCTTTCCTGATTGCGGTGAGGAGTTCTCCTTAGCAGAACCCACATCGTTACGGAATCTAGACCTCTTCCCACAACCAAAGCTGGCTTTATCAGCCATGTCTATTTTCTGTAAGTCAGCCAGTGTTGAGACCATGTTTCTCATTTGCTGATTTACGTGCCTTTGGAGTGCCATCATTTTAGCCAGCTCATCAATCCTGGAACCGAGCAGGCTTAAAGCGTCGGTATTATCCAAGGGGGAGGCAGCGTTCCCCACTTCAGGTTCACCTGCTTGAGAGCAGCTGATGGTTACAAACTCTGCAGCGGCAGGATCGCTCCTGGACTCGGAGGCTCCTGAGTTATCAGCAACCGCTCTGACAACATTCGGAGAAGTTGTCCTCTCTGGCGATCTTGCCACTTTGGAGCTGCGTGCAAATGAACTTACTTTCTCTATTACACTTCGTTCAGCGTGCAGCTTCCCGCACCGTGGTGAACGCGAGCTCATCCAATGGAAGCTCTTCTCCCACCGAACAACGATTTGAGATTTCGCACCGCAGTTTTTTCGCCAATATCAGTCAGGGCTTGACTTGATGTTATTTTGAAGTTAGTTTTAACTTATTTAATTTATGTAATTTATACAAAGATAAATTCGATTATTATGCTGGTTTAAATAAATTTTCTATATATATGTATATTATTTTGTTTTGACTTTTTGTTATCTCTATTATATTATAATAATAATCCCAACGGTTGTATCCCTCCATACCCGCCCGACCGACGCGAGGGGCGCATCCGCATGACGCACGGATATATAAAAAAAAAAAAATTTTGTTTTTTCATATATATTGCGCCGAGTCATGAAAGGCAGAGGTTTGTTAAGTGTCGAGATCTAAAACTGTTCAGCTACAGAACAAATGCTCATCAGCTGATCGAATAGTAATATATGTATATGTATGTATGTATTAATTATTGAGAGGATTGAGTATAGTTTTCTTTATGTAAAAAAGTGAGTCTGAAATATCAAAAGAACCGGAGTGAGTGTTAAAATCCTGACACAAACTACGGAGTGGCTCATTTAACTCAAAATTACTTTTACATGGCTTCAGAAAGAGAGGCCGGAAATGTCTTGAAATTCTGGAGGGAACGTTAAGTTTTATTTCGCTAAGAAGAGATGGGCTAGAGATCAAGCCTGTCAGTAACTTGACCAAAAATACAATGCCTAGCATTTCTCTACGACTAGCAAGTGTAGGAAGATTAATGAGTTTTAAACGACTTTTATATGGCGGCAGGTTGTACTGAGAATCCCAACGAAAATTCCTTAAAGCAAAAAGCAGAAATTGTTTTTGAATGGACTCTATTCTGTCGGAATGAACTTGATAGCGCGGGTTCCAAACAACAGATCCATATTCCAGTATGGGCCTCACTAACGTTGTGAACAGAGCCTTCGTGATGTAAGGGTCATTGAATTCTTTTGACCACCGTTTTACAAATGCAAAAACACCCTTGGCTTTGTTAACTGTAACATTGATGTGAAGATTAAAATTAAATTTCGGATCCATTGTAATTCCAAGATCAACAAAGTTAAACACTTGTTCGAGGTTATGGTTACCTATTTCATATGATGCTGGTTGAACTGCTCTGCGAGAAAAGCACATTACTTTACATTTTTTAAGGTTTAGTGGCATGGAATTTATTTCAAACCAGTTAGTCATGCTATTTAAATCCGCTTGTAGTAAGGACCTTTCCTCAACAGAATGATACGATCTAAAAAGCTTTACATCATCAGCATACAATAAAATTTTTGAATAATTTATTACAGAAGGTAAGTCATTTATAAAAAGTAAAAACAGAATCGGACCAAGGTGACTTCCTTGCGGGACCCCTGAAGAAACATGAATAATGTTTGAGGAACTATTTTTAAAAAGAACTCGTTGTGTTCTGTCAATGAGGTAAGAACCCATCCAACGAAGGAGATTAGGTTGAAAACCAAGGAGATCGAGTTTATGGATCAGTAAAGAGTGACTTACTCTGTCGAATGCTTTACTAAAATCAGTGTATATAACATCAGTGTGCATAAATTCTCTGAATCCATTTGAAACATGAGTTGTGAACTCAAGCAAGTTTGTAACGGTAGATTTACCCTTAGAGAACCCATGTTGTGTGCTAGAAATTGTAGAGGATATGGAATACGTTAAATGGTCAACAACAATAGCTTCGAATAATTTAGGAATAGCAGAAAGCTTAGCTATACCGCGGTAATTTTCTATAGAGGACCTACTCCCGGTCTTATAAAGTGGTATAATGAATGATTCTTTCCAAGCTGAAGGGAAAATCCCAAGCTTAAGAGAAAGATTAAATAAATTAGTTAAGGGCACATAAATATGTTTAGCACAGTTTATGAGGAAACACGTCGGGATCTAATCGGGGCCAGCCTTAAATGATTCTTTTAAGTTACTCAAATAATAAAATACTTCCTCGGAAGATATCTGCGGAATAATAGCAGAGGTGAGGGAACAGAGTTTATATGGATAAGGTTTGCTCAGAGGAGAGTTAATGGAGTAATTTGACCTGAAGAATTGGGCAAACATGTTGGAAATTGATTGGGAGTCGCAAGAAACGGTATTTTGATATTTCATAGCAGACGGAAAACTAGTCACTCTGCGCCTAGAGTTAACGAAGTCATAAAATGATTCAGGGTTTTTTATTAGATTCCTTTTAACTTTGCACAAATAAGATCTGTAGCATTTTTTATTTAATTCAAAATAAGCGTGTCGGATAACTGAGTATTTAATATAGTTAGTGTGCAAACCAGTTTTTTTGTACAATTTAAACGATCGCGACTTCTTATTTTTTAAATTTTTTAGTTCTTTAGTAAACCAAGGTTGTGATTGCTCCTTTTGTACGCAAACCCGTTTTGGTACAAACTTTTGAAATAAGCTAAATATAGTGTCATTAAAATGCTGGACGCAACGTTCAACATCATCTTTATACGTCGGCCATGATAATTTTGATAATTCTCGATCTAATTTTTTGAAATTGGCTTTCGCGAAAATAAAACGAGCGTTTGTGCTACTTGATTTATCAACATTATTTCCAAAATCACCAATAACCTCGTAATTTACCTCAATCGCAGGGTGATAAGAGTCCTCTGGAATAACCAAGGGTTCGCACATCTTCATAGATGACTTAGATACGTCATCAACAAAAACTAGATCCAGAATGGTGCCAAAATTGTTTGGAGTTAAATTGATCTGATTTAGACAGAGCTCAGCCATATCTTCTAAGAACACATTGTATCTATCCTTTGATGATATTGGAACGATAACGTCCTCTATAAGAGTCCATGATATGCCTGGCATATTGAAGTCACCAAGTACAATCATCGAGTCATGTGCAGTAATCATTGAACTTAAAGATCTAAGTGACGCAATATGTTGAGAATAAACCGATAAGTCAGAGTTAGGAGGGATGTAGCAAGCAGCTAAATAAAAGAAACCATTTCCTACCATAACTCGTATGGCTTTAAATTCGATTGACTCGATGAGGGGGATATTAACATCTTCGGATGGTATTGAAGAATGAACTGCAAAAAGAACACCCCCACCGATTCTGTCCTTACGGTCATTTCTATAAATTTGATATTGATTAGGAAGGATCTCTGAATTAAAAATATGTGGTTTAAGCCAAGTTTCAGTAAAGCAAATTACGTTATAGTCACAGTCTAAGCCTTTTAAATATAAATCGTTCAATTTAGTATTTAAACCTCTAACGTTTTGGTAGAAAATACTTAAAGTAGAATTTAAAATTAGTTTTTTGGCTCAGTGTCACGATTAGGAATTGAAGCTAAGTTATTTATTTTATTTTTATTTTTATGTGGCTTGTATTCAAATTCGCGAACAAATGCCCCGGTTGGCCAAAAAGAATTGTTAAGCAAAGTATCAAAAACTTCAGGTGCCACATAAATTTTAAAAGATGATACGTTACGTTCGTATTTAAAGTTAAATTTTCGGATTGCTAAGTTACAAGTCTTAATTTTTGATGAAATGTAAAACTCTATATCATCAGAAAAAGTGTCCCTAGCAAATCTAGAAACAAAAATTGATTTTCTCAAAGGAACCACAACCAGCTTCTTTGCAGAGCAGTCAGCCTCATCCAATGGTGCTACAGTTTTTGCAACAATAGGAGCAGATTGGGATGGTGGAAGCGATTGAGGCGGTGATGGACCCACCTCTGATGAAGATGCCTGTAAATTCTCATGATCAGAATTGCTTTTATTAGAGGAAGAAGCGCGAGTGCAGATAGCTCTTGATGAAGTTGAAGAAGACGGGCCCTGAGGCGGAGGGACAGGAGACAAAAGATTAATTAGCTCAATTTGTTGGGGTTGAGGCAAAATATTTTTTTGATGTAATGTAAGAGGAGCCACAATACTTTCCTTGGGTGGACTGTGTGTTCGTTTGCGTTTGCTCTCTCTTACAGGTTGCGAAGTTTGTTTATCTAGGCACTTAAATGATTTAAACACGTTTTCATAACGTTTAAATTTATCATTAAGTGCCCGAAGGTCTTTGCCCATTTCGAAAAATCCATTTCTGGTTTCTCTAAAAAATTGGAAAAGTTCAACCTCAGTTGATCTGCATTTTAAACAAGACCAACGAATACCTCTTCCTTCATTTACTAAGTCTAGGACTCTACCAGTCAATCCGGCACATTTTATATGAGCAATGCCATCGCACAACCAGCATGCAACAGAGCGTTGCTCATTATCGCTTTTATTTTTGCAGTTGTCAAAAATGCAAGACATAATTGAAACAGTAAAATTCAATATGAGTAAAAACTAAAATTGTATTAATAAATCAAAAAAGAAAGCAGTTTGCAAGGTAGGGCAAGTTTTATAATTATTTAACGTTTGAGAGCTATTTATGCAACGAACAGTTTTAGATGCACAGTAATAGACACCTAAAAAACTAGACGCAAACAGCTGTTTAAAGAATGACAATCAAAAAGAGAAAAGAAAATGCGCGCAAACTTTAACAAATACACAAAGTTTAAAGCGAAAAAAGAAGCAAAAACAATGTAAATAAGAAACAATAACAATGCAAATCAACTAATGACTCGGCAAATGAAAACTAAATTAAAGTGTATAAAATCAATGCAAAAAATGCTCAACATATATTGTACTTAGCTTTAAATGCGCACAGATAAATCTCCAAAACTTTTATCACTAAATTATTAATATATGCAAAGAAATAATGAAATTTCAATATAAAAATCAGTAGCACAAAGAAAACACAACTATACAGCTTGACGTTTGCGAAACAAAAAAATTTGATTATTATAAAATTTATTTTAATTTTATTATTATTATTATTATTTATAACAAATTAGCTTAAATAGGTAATCTTATAAGCTAATTGAGTTGAAGCTATAGCGACTAGGCCTTAAGCTTAATTTTGTGAGGGGTTAGATACATGTATGTGTTGTGTATGTGTGTATATGTATTAGGGTGTCCCTTAAATTTCGAAGTGTTTAATTTTGTATGCATACCTTCTTAAAAGTTTTGTTTTAGCATAATACTATTTAAAAAAAAATATCAGCTCGTTTTATCAACGACAACCCGTGCCGACTTGCGATTGAAACTTGTTCATACAAGAACCGCGCAACTGAGCGCTGCAACCTGTAGCGACGGGTTGCAATTGCCATTTCGTATTTATGTTTCAGGTCATTAGAGTGCAATTGTTTAAAGCATAAAGATGTCGGTTGAATTACGAAATGATAAACAAAATATTTTCCTTATCGGTTTGCTAGCCATCAAATTAGTGGTGCAAAATTACCATCAAATCGACAAGTTCTCGCTGTATTGTTTTATAATATTCGAGAAGTAAAATTGACTGTCAGTGAAAGTGCAAATTTAGTGATTAGGGAGTGTATCATATATTGGGAAAGGCAAGAAAATCGTGAAAATGATTTTAAGAATAATCTTGATAACTTATTTGATATCGCACATGCTAATGCTTTTGATATGATAAGAATAGAGGAAGACAAACTATTTCTGATGAAACAACGGGAGCCAGGTCGACCAGGATGTCTTGGTGGTGTGGACAGAAAGTTAGCGGATAAAGAAGAAAGAGCTAAACAAAGACAGATAGGAGAAGAGGAAAGAAATGTCAGACATAGGGAGTTATTGACAGTCCCATCAACTTCAACAGCCATTAATGTAATAAACTCAGATGATTCAGGGGAAGAAGAGATTTTGGATACACAAAACGCAGTACCAGAAGAAGCTCCATGCACTAAAAAAAGAGGTCGAAAAAATATTGTAACACCTAAACTTGTTGCGACATTGGATCGATGTCAACTCAGCATAAGAGACTCTGTTTACATTCTTCATGCAGTCGTAGAGGCACTTGATCTAAGTAGCGATGATTTCACCATCAACAAGTCCTCAATTCAGCGAATTCGTACTCAGACTAGAAAATCCAGAGCAGAAGCAATAAAAGCTGACTTTCAGAACAATATACCTGATGTAGTAACAGTTCATTGGGATGGGAAACTTTTACCTGGGTTGGACGTGCGAAGTTCAAAAGAAGAACGTTTACCAATTATTGCTTCATTTGACAATAGAGAACAGCTTCTCGCAGTACCAAAACTAGACAGTTCTTCTGGTAAGGATCAAGCCAATGCCGTTTCAATCGCCCTCTCCGATTGGAATCTTAATGAAAAAGTACAGATAATGTGCTGCGATACAACTGCTTCTAATACCGGCCGTTTCAGTGGAGCTTGTGTTCTTCTAGAGCAGATTTTAGAGAGAGAGTTACTGCTATTTGCTTGTCGCCATCATATTTATGAGCTGGTCCTAAAATCTGTCTTTGAAATCAAACTGAAACAAGTAACTAATAGTCCTGACATTCCCTTCCTCAAAAAGTTTAGAGACAGTTGGAAAAACATCGATTCTAATAATATTGAACTCTGCCTTGATTTCATACAGAATTATACTGCTGAGACTGATATTACATCCTTGTTGATGTATTATAAGGCAGAACTAGACAAATCTTTTGTAAGAGATGACTATCGGGAATTGGTAGAGCTATGTGTAGTATTTTTGGGAGGAGATAAAGAACGTAAAATAAAAATCAGACCTCCTGGAGCTATGCACCAGGCAAGATGGATGTCAAGAGCAATATATTCATTGAAAATATGTTTACTGCAGTCTCAATTTCGTATGAACGCTAATGATAAAAAGGCTCTGCAAGATGTTTGTTTGTTTATTGTAACATTGTATGTTAAACCATAGCTTCAATGCTCGGTGGCGACTAAAGCACCAAACCAAGATTTGTGCTTTTTGAAAGCATTGAAAGGGTATGAAAAAGTTGGTGCAGCTATATCTAAAGCTTCCATAAGCAAGTTTAGTCAGCATTTATGGTACCTTTGTGAAGAAACTGTTAGTTTATCACTTTTTGATAATAAAGTTGATAATGAGACTAAAATGAAAATTATTGCCAACTTAAACAGAGAGGAAAGTCCGAATATTGGAAAGCGCTACATTCCATCGACGCTAGAAATGTCTAATACGTTGTTTGGTAAGTCTAATTTTTATAGATCTTATGTATATTATTTTTGTTATTTAAAATTTAATATATTTTTGTTTTGTTTCAGATAAAACTCTGGATGATTTTGTTTCTATGCGGAGCATCAATTTTTTTTCAAGATTTCAAATAGATGCAAGCTTTCTCCACGTCGATGTATCTGCTTGGGAAGGTAATGCTGCCTTTCAGGATGCTTTACGAAAAGTAAGCCAATTAAAAGTCGTAAATGACACTGCTGAAAGGGCAGTTAAATTAATGAAAGACTTTAACGGACTAATCACAGCCGAAGAAGAGCAAAAACAATTTTTATTACGATGTGTCCAAGAACATAGGCACTTATATCCAGATTGTAAAAAAAATACTCTAAAAAGAAGTTATCCTGCTTAATTTTAAGGTTCTTTTAATAAATATTTGTCTAACCTAACCACTTTTTTGATTTAATAGCGTTTTAATCAATTTTACAGTAACACAAATAATAAATAGGCTATATCTCAGAATAATGGCTATATACTAAGACAAAGAAAACTTTGGGGGGTTGGTCGGCACGAGTTGCACTCGTCGTAGAAAGATGAAAATTTATATTTGAGTATATATTTACATTTATAAAAAATATATAGGGTATGCGTTTTGAATTTCTAAAAAAAAATTTTTTCGTCATATAAGGGACACCCTAATATGTATTTACACTTTATTATAATAAGGTATTTGTGTGTGTTTCGTATTCCTTTTTTTCTTATGTATATGTACATACGTACCTAGTTTTAAATACGATGGTAGAGATTGGTGGTTTTAAGGAACTTCATTATTAGGAGCGTATTTTCTTTAGAGGGAGAGGAGATGATTGAAAGGGGATCTAATTCCCCAAAGATTTGGTTTCTGTGTGTAGAATAAATAGGGCAGTGTTGCATTAAGTGGGGTATGGTAATATTTGTTTCGGAGTCACAGTTGCAAGTTACGGGGTTGGAGTTGTTCATGTGGTGTCCATGGGTAATTTTGGTGTGCCCTAGTCGCAGTCTCAAAAGTTTTATTGTGTCGAGTCGGGAGATTTTGTCAGTGTCAGGTAGTAGATAGTCTTTGATTTGGGTTTTTTTATGGTTTGTTTGTCGATACCAGTGGTTAGTATCGTTCCATTCTGTAAGCGTTATCTTCGAAAAGTGTTGGTTGGTGTATTTTTTAATATCTGACAAATTATAGTTGTGCGTGCTGTAGATTCGCATTTGGAGTGCTTGTTTGGCGGCACAGTCCGCAAATTCATTTCCAGGTATATTAACGTGGCCTGGTACCCAGCACAATTTAAGCTTAGGGTGATTTGCTATAAGTGCATTTCTTATCTCTGTAGTATAGAAATCTTGGTTGTTGATGTTTGAGATGGCGTCAAGGGCGGATAGTGAATCTGAGCAGATAAGAAAATATTGTTCTTTGTTTTTCGCCCAGTTGATGGCTTCGTGTAAGGCAATCATTTCTGCCGAGAAAATACTGCTATAGTGGGGAAGGTTTGAGATTTTAACAACTTTGTTATTTTGTATGATGCTGTATGTTGCGTTCCCGTTGCTAACAGACCCATCGGTGTAAATTATGTTATATGTATTGTGTTTTTTTTTCTATTTCTTCGAAGGCTACTTGGTATTGTATTGGACTAGTTTTATCCTTGGCGAAGGCTCGCAAAGAGGTAATGAGGCTGGTTGTACTTTAAAAGGAGTTTTTCTTTTTATGTAGTTGTTAACATATATGTAAAGAGGGTTGTCGTGACTGGTGACTATTCTATCGTAAAGTTTTGATATGGTAAGGTCTCTTTGGTTTGCAATTGAGATAATGTTTGATTCGAACATCATATTTTTAATTGGGGTGGATCGCAGGGCACCTAATGTGGCTCTGACGGCAGAGTTGAGAATGGTTTTGATTTTATTCGGTTGGGATTTGGGTGATTGTCCAAATAAAAACAGTCCATAATTTATTTTAGTTAATAATAACGTTCTCACTACTGATATAAGAGATTGCGTGTCGCAATTAAATTTTGGGGAAGCAAGGCATTTTATAACGTTCAGTTGCGTAACTAAAGACGAGCACAGATACTCAATGTGAGAGTTCCACCTGTATCTTCTGTTTATTATTATGCCTAGTGTTTTGATCTCTTCGCAGGTTGATAACTCTATATTGTTTGACATGATTGTAGATTGGCAGTTATGTTTACGACAGATGTGGATGGACTTGCTCTTCGTTGATGACAAAATCGCTCCTGAGTAATTACACCAAACCTGGATGTCTTCAAAAACGCTATTCAAGTTGATTGTTGGGTTTCTTTCCTTTTTTGATTTAACAATAATATTAAAATCGTCTGCATATGAACAGAACTCTATTTCTTTGTGTAAAGCTAGAGTGGAACAAAGTTTGTTATATGCTATTATAAATAAGACGACCGATAACGGAGATCCCTGAGGGATTCCGTTTTCTACTGGCATTGCGTCGGAGTAGTGGTTGTTCACGCGTACTATAATTTTTCGGCTTGTCATAAAATTTATTATGTATCTTAATATTTTGGGACCTACTTTCCATGCTATAAGCTGGTCGACTATTGTGTGCAGACCGATTTTTTCGTAAGCCTTTTCGAAATCTAAAGATATTATTGTTAGGTGATTTTTGAATGAGAGGCTGTTTGCAGCTAGATAGTCTATCAGAAGTAGACTGTCAGCTGTCGATTTTCCTCTCTTAAAGCCAATTTGTCGGTTATCTAGCAGTTTGTTGTTTGTTACAAACCACCAAAGCCGATTTGCAATTATTTTGTCTAGTATCTTGCCCATACATAAGTTGAGGGAAATCGGTCTGTAGGATTCGGGTTTCGTTTTATCAGATTTAGGCTTTGGGATTGGAAAGATTATACTGTATTTGAATGTTTGAGGTATATTATTTATTAAAATGGAGTTATAGAGGTTCACTATGCGATTTTTGATTGTGTAAGAGGCGTTGCGAATCATCGGGTAAGAAATTCTGTCGGTGCCTGGGGTTTTACCTTTTAATTTATTTAATGCTGCTTCAAATTCTAGGAGGTTAATATCTTGTTCTAATTTTTGTGCTTGCTGTGAGGTAATATAACTTGGTATGCCTTGTAATACTCTATTTTTTTGTTCTTGGAAGTTTTGTGGAAATTTTTGGTCTGCCGCTAGCTCACTCCAATGGTTGGCGAATTCATTGGCGATATCTTTGCCTTGTGTTAACTCTTGAGATGGGTTTCTACTCGATTGCAGACAATGGATTCCATGAGACAGCTTATACCCACAAAATCGACGTATGTTTGCCCATATTTTTGCTGTTGGAGTATTCGGGCTTATCTCGGTTGTGAGATTTTTAAATGATAGGGCTTTTGCTTTTTTAATCTCTTGTTTTAGAGCCGCGTTTACCTTTTTGTAGCCAACTAAGTTTTCTTGAGTCATGTTTCTTTTGAAAATGTAAAATAGTCTATTTTTGTCTTTTTTTAATTCCTCTAGGATGCTATTCCACCATGGGACCGAGTGTTTTTTTTGTGCATTGGTGGTTGAGGGATGGATTCGTTTGCTGCTTGGAGTATAATTTTTTTTAAGTTGGCAGTTTCCACATTTACGTTTAGTCTAACTGGACGAGTAGTTTCAAGTTGAACGCATTTTTTGTTGTAGAGTAGCCAGTCCGCAAGGTCTGTTCGAAAATTTCTTTTGGGGCGTGTTTTTGTATTTAGTGAATCCCGAAATAGTGTAATAATAATTCGGAAGTGGTCACTACCGTTTAGGTCGTCTTGTGCCTTCCATTTTGTATGAGTAGAGAGCTCGGGTGAGCAAAAAGAAAGGTCTATGTGGGTGAGGGTGCTATGTGTTGAAAAGTGGGTCGGCGATTTATCATTTAGTAGTACATAGTTTGATTGGTTTATAAAGTTTGCTAAAAGCACACCCTTACGGTTGTTTCTACTTGAACCCCAATCCTTGTGCCAGGAATTTAAATCTCCTGTCACCAGACAGGGACTATTTCCATGGTTTAGGGCGTTTTCTAGATTATGACATTGAAAATTCTTGGAAGGAGGTATATAAGCGGAGGTAATGTTAAATTTAATTTTTGAATGTATCTCTAAAGTAATGTTGTCGAAGTCCTTATTTGTTTGTACTTCTGTATGTTGTATAGATTTGTGTACAAGCAGAGCCACACCACCATGGGAACCAGTTGAATTGAAGGCGTAGAGAGAAAAATTATTTGGGATTGGGATGTTTATTGGTTGAGGACGAATATGGGTTTCTTGAACGGAAATGATTTTTAATCCATAGCGTTTTATTAATGTTAATAGTTCATTGTAGTTGTTAATATAACCATTCATATTCCTTCTGTCTACTTTATCGATAGTCATTATCGCTTGGACAGCTTTTGTCTAATGCAGTGTGGTTACTATTATCGACGTCGTTATTGATGCAGCTAATACAGGTCATCGGTTCGTTGCACTTTTCGTTAGCCTCAAGGTTAATGTAGAAGTCTTTTGCACAGTTTGGACATATTCTGTTGCTTTTGCATATGTTTGCTGAACGACCATAGCGAAGGCAGTTCATGCAGCGGAGGGGGTTGGGTATGAAGGGTCGTATTTGCACTTTTTCATAGCCAATAAGGATTTCACTTGGTAGGTTATGAATATCGAATGTTAATATTGTCAGACCAGTTTCGATTAAATTGTTTTCTTGTTTTTTCATTATTTTTCTGACTGCGCAGACTTTTTGCGATTTAAGTTCACTTAGGATTATTTCCTCAGGTATACCCCTCAGTTCGTTTGAGTATATTACACCTTTTGTGTAGTTAAGCGTATTATGCTCTGAGATTTCAACTTGTATTGTTGGAGCGAGGGCTGTTAAAGTTATCAATTTGACTGCTTGGTTATATGTTTCGGTTTTGATTAGTATATTTCCGTTTCGGAGTTTTTTGCATAGATCAACTTCACCACTGCACACGGAGTCTATTATTTTTTTAATTAGAAACGGGGACACTTTTGACAAATTCTCTGTACTATTAATTCTTGACATTATAAGGTATTTAGGTGCATTAGAGCTATTTTTTAAATGTAGGTTTTTATTCGTTTGGTATGTTAAGAGGTACATTGTCCTGTTTATGTTATTTAAATCAGGTGGTTCATTCATCTTTCTTCTTTTCTTAAGAGATTTGTTAAGTTACTTTATACTATTAAATACACTCGAACGATTTTGTTGTTAACGTTTAGTCAACACGAATTGTGTCGCGTGATTATAAGACTTGCTTTGTTTAGCAGATCGATTCAAACGTAGCAGCGAAACGTGTGATTAGTGCCGAAGTCAGCAAGCGACTGGTATTTTAATTTTAATTTTTAGGTTTTTTCCTAAGTTTGGTTTTTTATTTATTTTTAAATTTATATTTATTATTAGTTTAATTAGATTATATTATTATTATTTTTTATTTATTTATTAATATTTTTTTTTTTTATGTCGCACCCTGTCTTAGACTCCTGTGGGTGGTGTGAATATATGATACGCAGGGTAGCTTCGCTATTGTAAAATAGACAAAGCCGATCTGTTCCCAGTGTGGGCGACAAGATCAGCTGTATTTGACAATAATATAATTTATAAAATTTGTGGAAAATTTATGGAAAAATGGCTAGCAACACAGTGAAAAAACTTAGCCACGGGGCCTGCAATGGCCGCTTGCAGCTTGAAACGAACTCACAGGATAATCCTGGGTAAGTCCTTCTGACTTTTAGCTATATTGGCCAACTTCCTCTGCCTTAATGTGCGAATTTTTCGCTATTTCAGCAGACCACAAGAAAACACCACTTTATCACCATGTAATAACACACTCATCTATATAAGAGTATATGCATATGTATGTGTGTACATAGTTGTAACAACATCAACTTAAACAAAAAAAAACATGAGTTTGCTTCACCCGGCTATGCAGGCATTCTCATTGTATGTATGCACATTCACAGGCATACATATACATACAACCATTTGTTTCCATACGCATTACATAGTGTTTTTATTTTGCTTACACTTTTTTGTGTTTTGTTATTATTTAATTTAATTTTTACTTGTTTGTTGGTTTCCTTTAGATTTCCGATAATACTTCAGTTACTTCATATAAATAAAATTTTATTTAAATAAAAAAATACAAATAAATAATAAATAAATCAGTAGATAACATAAAATAACTAATATAATAAAAAATAAAAAAAAAGTAATGACAATATTAATAAAATAAAATTTAAAAATCCCAGTAATAAATAAAATAAAATACTAAACGCGAACTATCAAGTAAATTATAAAAATATAAATATAAATATAATAAAAATAAAAAATAAATACATTTTTATTTAAATATAAAATACAAATAAATAATAAATAAATAAATAAATCAGTAGATAACATATAATAACTAATATAATAAAAAAAAAAAAAAAAACTAATAATAATATTAATAAAATAAAATTTTAAAAATCAAAAACCTAATTATAAATAAAATAAAATACTAAACGCGAACTATATATTAAATTACAAAAATATAAATGTAAATATAAATATAATAAGAATAAAAAATAAAAAAAGAAATACAATTTTATTGAAATATAAAATACAAAGAAAAAAAAAATAAATCAGCAGATAACATATAATATCTAATATATTAAAAAAAAAACTAATAACAATATTAATAAAATAAAATTTAAAAAACAAAAAACCCAATAATATAATAAAATACTAAACACGAACTATGAAGTAAATTAAAATAACCGAATTAAATAAAATAACAACAATATTCGTATACAAATAAGTTAATACACAACACATAATAACTAGTAATATCAATAATAAAAGTTATAAAAAATAAAATAGTAAACGCAAATAAATAATATATGTTAAATTAAACAAACCAAATAAAACCAGAAACAATAACAATAAAAAAACTATAATAATAGTAATAATAACTACAACATAAACAAAAAAAAAAAAAAAAAAAACAATAAATTTAATTAATAGTAATAAAACCTTATAATTATAACAGTAAAAATAAAAATAAATAAGATAACCTAAGAAGAAACAAAACGATGAGTGTGACTAAATCGCCCCCCCAGGGCGAAATTTCAGGGAAGCCGAAAGCCCCTCGCTACCGGTCACTAATACCAACGAATGCGGGTCTCTAATAAACCCCTTCGCGAAGCGTCCCCGATTAATGCTACAGGAACCTGATGATTCTCCAATTGGGGCCACGAGAGGCCTTAAAGCCACATCGAGCGCCGATAAGACGGCCGAAAACGCGCGCTCGCATTCCTCTCCGCCGGACATTAGCCGCGTGGAATCACGCACCGTTAATAGACCTATGGAAGCAAAAGACCCCATGAAGGAGCTAGGAATAAAAATTAATTTGTTACTGAGCATGATTGGCGGCGGTAGAAGATCTATTCATGAACCTATGCGAGACCTGGTGGCAGAAATTGCTTAGCTGCATAGCCAGGCAGCAACCCAGCCTGTTAAATAAAGAACATCTGAATTATTCTAGCGAGAAGGCGAGAAAATTCAGCACGGCTCTGGCAAGACTCATGCCAAACATAAGAGGCCCAAAATAACAAAGGAGGAAACTGCTCGGAACGGTCAGTTCGTCCATCCTGATGTACGCGGCCCCAGTATGGGCATTCGCTACTCCAGTAACCTCATACATGAGAACACCAGCCTCAGTACACAGACTAGCGTCACTAAGGGTATGTTGTGCGTTCGTGACAGTGTCAGACGAGGCCGCAAATTTGCTAGCTGGAAGATGTCCGATACACATAGCTGCCAGAGCGGCAGCAGAAATCAAGCGCAGCCCAAGTGATTGCAGCAAAATATTGCAACAGCGTATCGACGGGTGGCAAAAAAGGTGGGACACCTCCTTGAAAGGACGATGGACCAAGAAACTGATCCCAAAGGTAGATGATTGGATAAAAAGGAAACACGGAGAGACTGATTTCTATCTCACGCAGTTCCTCACCGAGCATGGCTGTCTCCGCCAATACTTACATAAGTACAAACATGCCGATAGTCCCTACTGCCTACATTGCGACGGGAAAGTGCAAAGCACATACTAATCGACTGCCACAGATTTAACAATGAACGCAAACACCTGGTACAATATATAGGAGAAGCCGTGTTCCCCGAAGGTTTGCTGAAGGCCATGTTGTCCGAATACGACGTATGGAAAAAGTGTGCAGACATAATCACGTTAGTAATGAAACGTCTTAGAATAGACGAGCGAAATGCAAATCGCGCAGTGTAATAACGCACGCTGAGTGAAGACGAAGAATAACGTCCAGTGCCTGCCCTGTGAAGTAATATCGGAATTGATAGTCCCGCAGGGGTGCCCAGGCCCAGCGTACGAAGGAGGTTGGGTTTAGTCCGTAGGTGACAGGAGGCAAATCGGGCATGCGGGCAGCACGGGCTGCTCGTATCTATGAAGATTCCCCCTCCCTGGTCGTAACCGAAAAAAAAAAACCATTTGTATTTTGTGTGTATGCAATGTAGGTTAACCCAATATATGTACGCATGCACATTTGTATGTCTGTATGCATGTGGTATTTTGTATAAAAAGCGGATCACCGGGAGATAGTTAAAAGATGAAAACAACAAAAAATTATTCGTCTATAAATAAAATTTGATTGCGACAAATTATTCGTATATAAATAAAATTTCAAAAAACACTTAAACAACTATCACAGAAAATATGCATGTATGTATGCACGCATGTAAGTGACATATGTACATTAAATAGTCCTGACGGTGTACTTAAAAACTCGTAAATAATCATTTTCATCATCATTATTTTGACTGGAGTTTATGTTTCTTATGAATAGATCTTGAAATTTGCCTCGAATTTGTTTTCGATTTTGATTTTGATTCTTAGATATGTAACTAGTCATGCTCATATAGCTTTTATTATCGACGCGATTTTCAGATACATAATACCAAAAAGCTGCATTTGCAAATGCTATCAACTCTGGCCATATGTAGTTTTAGTCTTATTACTTTAAACCGCCTAACAATACCCAAAATCATTTGTTTGATGAATAAAAATTTTGAATAAAACTTTCATCAAAGAATTACATAGGCTGACATACGTGGTTAGGTAAACCAAACCAAAAATAATTTGAGATTTTCCAGATATTCCTGCGCATGAGCGGGGTCTCCAAATTTTCAGTAGCTACAATTAACATCTTTTTATAACGAAATTTACTTCTATTTTATAAACTTCGAAGCAAGGGTGTGCTTTTTAAAAACGTTAACAAAGTGTGCAATATTGGCACGCGCCACACGATTGCATTCATTTACAGCGCAGAACTTGGTTTTGGAACACACTTCATTAGATGTGCAGGACTTTACAGTCGCTGGAGGTACTCTAATTAAAATTGTACAAGACTCGGAAATACCAGCCGCAGATGAGCCCACTGTCACGAGCACTGTGAAAGTGTATGTATATGATGGGGGCTTCGTGAACCCAATGCCGAGCGCATTTATCAATGTACATACATCGGACAGCTTGCTGCCGGTGTCAGGTGTTTTGTGACCTTTCTTGGTTCACGAACAATATATTCACGCATCATCCACATCTTTCACCCAGCTACAATAACCCATATAAATACATAACAAAACTATGATTTTTCTAGTATTTTTTGTGTTAAGAACATACATAGAAGATATACCATTTCAGAAAAAATTTCGGGCAAAACCAGTGGAAGAAACACTACGCGAGTCTCTACTGGGCAAATACTGCGCCAACTGCTTTTCGTAAGCGCATCAGGCCGACGTATGTTCAAGCGCGTCAATATGCCACCGATGCAATGGCAAGCATCACACCTTGCTGCATCTTGACGAGGAGAGACATCCGAAAATCGACACCAGGCCATGTAGCGAGCAAGTAGCGAGCGAAATGTACTCGGACACCGAGCTATCGATCCATGCCTCCGATTCCGGAATGGAAACGCGCTTAACGTGCCCGGAACCCGAGGAGCGCGGAATGGGGACAAAAGTGAAAGCTCGATCCTTCCGTCCTTTGTTAGCACACGAAAGGCGGCGTCATAGTGGTGCGGAATCCAGGCCTTTCCGCCCACCCCCGTCAGCAGAGCGACGTGGAGCGGAATCACGGAAAAATACAATAAACATAAATAAAAATAACAAATTGTATCCTACTTTTTACGATATTAGCGTGCATTAAAGATAACCACGTACATTTTTTTTTTGTAATTCACAATATTTGCTCCCGCAGCACTCTAGGTTAAGAGAGGTGACGAGGAACGATACTGCGGATGCAAGATCCTGGCAATGGTGAAAATATAATCTTCATTGAACGACCCGCCCTAATGTGCAGCGGTCACACTTATTCACGGCCCTCATATAGTTGTGTGTGTGTGTGCAGATAATCACACACACAAGTTACACACAAGTACACATTAACACATTCACTCAATTTCTTCCGTTTATATTTTCCCGCCGGATAAACATTTAAGTTAATTTTCCCCTAATTCATATTGTCAGACGGTTCGGACACAAACCCGTATTACTTGTGCGGACTTCTTTGTACTTGGTAGCGAAGACTTCGAGCTACCAGCCTCATCCAGGTAAATTAAGCGTTGTACAATATTATACATTTAAACAATTTAAATACACCCAAACACACTTATTATAACGAAAAAGTAAAAACATCATTGCGTTTTTCTTTTACTTTTCTTATTTCACGACAACCCGAATAAAACCCTGGTAAAATGGAGCTTAAAAAGTAAAGTTTACCCGCGGTTTTTCAAAACCGGTAAAACCAATGCCAGAGCGAAATTAAATACGTCCGAGCGCGATGAACACAAAATTTTATGATATTCCGAGAATTATCATGGACAACAGCAACTGTTTTTTCAGACATTTTCCATTGTTATAAAGCTTTGCATAAATGATCTTAAATATTTGCAGCCGAGTGACTTTCAATAATTTCTAAGGTGTCCAAAGCTATAGAGTATAAACTCATATATTCAGGGGCGGATACAGAAATATTTTTGGGGGGTCCAAAAAAATATTTTTGTAGACAAATCATGATAGATGAACTGTTACATACATTTAAATTTTTCTGCGTGTAAGGTTCTGATATTTCGGGGTGAAGGGTTCTGGACCCCAAATCCCCCCGCATTGTATTCAAGCCTGCATATATGTACTGTAATTGTAAAAAATTCAATTGCAGAACGAGAGGACCAAGCGTCTGTTGTAATCGACACATCAGGGAAAGGACGAAGAGTTGCCAGTATATCGTTACGCACTGAGTGGTACAAAATTTCTAAGCGACTTTTTAAGACCGTTTTCTTCGGGTTCACATATTCAGGACTGACAGCTTTAACAAATTGCACTAATCCTGGACCTTCTGCGTGTGATAACGGTAACATGTCTATTGCTATGTATTTTACAAGTGACATAGTGATCGCTTCAACCTTAGAATTTCTTTTGAGTGGTAAGTGTATCTGAGTTTGATTCCTCATCCGAGCTAGAATTTAATTATAAATTAATTTACTATATTTATAAATGCAAAAAAAATATTCATATACAGTTTCCAGAAAAATATCGGATTTAATCAAATTCAATAATTCCTTATAGAAGTGAAAGATAAAACTGTTCAAATCACTATGCTTATTTTTTAAATGATATCGTAATGATGCTGTTGTTTTTTTTATATTATACTTAACAGGACAATATTTACATTGAACATTTTCACAAGAAACTAGTGTAAAGTGATTCCATAGTGATTAGTATGACATATTAAAAATATTGAATTAAGTTATTGAATTGTAATTTTTAGTTTTATGACACATAAATTTGCAAATGTCTGAGAAATATAAAATACATGAAAGTTTTGTAACATATGACAAATATTAGAAAAATAAACACCGCCCAAAAGACTAACTACTTTACAAATAAACGTCACCATTAAAAGAACAAAAAATCGTGTATCAAAACAAATTTCATGAGTAATTATATTGTATACCAAAAGCTATTATTTATATTTATATAATTATTAATAAACATAATTATTTATATTTTTGATAAAATATTAAATTTCGCGAACATCGTTTCTTTAAACAAAAAAATACTTGAACGAATACCTCTATCGCGAGAGGCATACGGAAAGAACTAAACACGATATACAACATAGCAACCAACAACGGATATAAAAACGAGCTCGTGGATAAATTCAGAAAAATGTATGCAATTCAAAAAAGAAGCGACAGAGAGCTAGACGAAATAACTTGGGCAGTAATGACTTATACAGGAAAAATTACATACAAACTTGCGAATTTTTTCAGAAAGTATAATATCCACACGGCGTTCTAAACTTGAAACAACCTGGGAAGGATACTTAAAAGCAGTACGACTGAAGTAGAAGAAGAACAAGGTTTCATGAACATATAAGGGACTACAACAAAAGGATACGAAAACCAACGGCAATACCTGAATCTAATTTTGCAAACCATTTGGTAAACGCAAAATGTTCAACGCAAACATAAAGAAAACCGTTAAGGTACTGCAAGTACACCAAAAAAGACGGCGCCTGAATGCTCTTGAAAACATGAAAATATATAAACAAACAACATTTAGTCTTGTTTATAAAAAAACAAAGCAAAGACGTAGGTAAAATGACAGATACCAACATACAAAACAAACCAGCAATACTTAAGCGGACTAAAATTACTGACTATCTACGTGTTTTTACTGCGAAGGCAGATTCGAGATAAAATATACCCTTTTGGACACTAACTGCGCGAGACTTCAGATACCTATACTCAGGACACTTAACAAGTGTGAACATTTACGATTATGCACCAATACTTGCTTGACCAAAAAAAAATAAATAAATACGGAACAACAGACATAAACTGAACAGAACGAAAATTGACACTGAAAATGGCACAACGCTGAAATTGGTTTGTCTCCAAACCAAACTTGACAAGGGATGACGAAAAATCGTCAAAAAAACGAGCATTAATATTATTTTTTAAACTTTTCTCAATAAGTTAGCTAATTGAGTTAACCGGTTAAATTAGCTAAGCATACCGGTTAGCTAGCTAATTAACTTAGTTAACTTTAGCCGGCTTGACCGGTTAAATTGTACAGCCCTAGTTTAAATGTATCCGCATTATTAAGGGCAGCCTCAACAACGACTTCGAGATCTATCCGTACTGGGTTTTGTATATTAGCTACGGAGGTCTCTACCCTAACTTCTATCACTCCGCTCGTTACAGCCCTTAAAAAAGTTCGCTCTAAAGTAATTCGCATAGTAATTCACAGTAGGTAGTTGTAGAAGGCCAAACACCGAGCCATAGAGTAAAGGCCAACCATTTACAATTACCTATTCGCAGTATCTGGTAAAAGGCTGTTTCCACGAGCTCGAAATTGCGCAATTTCATAAGTAATCTCAATTTCAGTTGAAAGTGTGCTTATAAGTCCCAGCCAATCGTGGAACTTCGTGGAGTGAGAATAAATGCATACGTTATGGAAGAGATGGCTGCTGACCTGAATTCGCAAGGCTACACGAATCGCAGAATCTCACTTCGAATACAGGTTGGTTTCTAGAGTAGTTTTGTTTTCAGAAATATTAACAATTGTTTTCATTATAGATAGTAGGCCCTTAAGGAGGATCGCCGTCATCTTGGCGACCGAAGAAAGTGTTTTAAAGGGTACTTTATTAAATAATGTATACTTATAATCATGTTTTTTATTTATCTTTGTATGTTCATATTTATAGCTTGTAACTAATTGACAAATATTTCTGTGGATGAAAATAATTCTAGCAGCGAGATAGGTAAAGATTTTATAAACAAATAAAAATATACATACGTACAGCGGTGCGCTCAATAATTGTAGCAATATTGAATTAAAAATTATGATTAATGTATGTACATATGTATACAGGTATACATGGTTTGTTAACCAGTGCCAACAAAACCGTCTTTTACCAGCCTTTATAATTGTAGTAATCCGATGCGTCTTCCTGTTTTGGAAGGACTTCGATGTGACAACCATCTTTAAAAGCGGTAAAGTAAATAATACATATACAGTTACTTTTTCTAAATAAGTTATTAACCAATTGCGCCGATACACTGCGGGAATCCTAAGTGCTTGAATCCTTCAATTAATTCCTGAACTTTGGAAGGTGTTAAAGGAAAGTTATTGAAATACATTGACCATAAAGTTATCCAAACTTCTTTACAAAATGACAGAAGTATTTGGCTTTTCCTCTCCAAAACAAATGGGCAACACTCCTATATTCGGCACTGGATCCAAGAACATAGAGAGCAATAGCCACGCGTTTCTCAAGAGGAATCGCCGCTCTCATGTTGGTATCGTGATTCTCAAAATTTTTTAGCAGCGTGCATAAATGATTAAACGTACCTCATCTCTTCCGGAAATTACTTTTGAAAAAATCATCATCATTTTCTTGACACTCTTTTTCCCAAAAATTATTCGAGGGCTTCTGCAATACAAATTTCTATATTTATGTATGTTTGTATGCGGTTGGCAAAAATCCTTGGACTGAACCCTACGCGAGGGTGCCGACTGGAAATGAGCACTACAGAGAAATCCCGTACGATGTCGGGAAGGTGCCCAGCTAAGATCAGGGATCAGTTTCATGTGTTTATGTCTCTCAATGGCTCTGCTATATGGAAATGATTCTTGATCGTGGTCTCTAAGGTAGTGGCTGGATCAAGGTGTCATGCGTACCGTGCTGATGTTCAGCCTGACTAAGAGCCTTCAAATAGCCCAGTCTCGTACGGCGCCCTCTGGGAACTGGACCGCACCCAGTTGTATTCAGGCCTTACCCCGGGTAATGCGGATCTCTGCCTAGGGTGGACGAACCAACAAAAACAAACACCAACGAGACCGGCACTCGCCATTTGTCGGAAGGGCAGCCGCCAAAGAAGCAGGAAGACCGTGCGATGCAGGGCCGCTTCACCAGCCACGAAGTGGCCAAGTTTGTGAAGGACAGCAATCCTCTGGCGAGGCCGACGCTTGCACCTTCAAAGAAACGTTTAGGGGGCGGGAAGCCCTCGCGAATGGTTCCAAACACCAGCGGAGGCGAACCTGGTACTCAGTTGGCTACCATGGGGGCTGCTAAAGCTGGTGCGCTGTTCCCTCGGGCGCCACCACTAACACCCACGGCGTTCACAAGGCCGGACGACAGGCCAACCACGGAGCAAGCAACTTCGCGACAAAGGAAGGCTGCCATTAGGATCTTGAAAAGGTCCAAATAGCGGAGGATATCTGTAATCGGGCGCTGCCGGGTGATCGTCCGGAAATCGAGTGGGCAAATGCTATCATGCCCAACTTCCAGCGGACTGCTCCAGAGGGGCAGAAAACAGTAAACAAGCGCGAAAGATCAGTGGAGGTTGCGCAGAATAATCCGAAAAGGGTTAAAACCCACGGTCCATCCTTTGCGGAAGTCGCAAAGGAGAAGATCATACTAGCTGTGGTGGATGAAAATCACGGCGCTGAACTAGTTTTGCGAGCCCATTTGAAATGGAATCGGAGTTATCGGGCATTGCGGTAAGCGTGCTTTGAGCGAACCCTGGACCGCCACCATTATGTAAGGATGCGGGTTGGTTTCAGGGCAGTGTAAAGGTGGTTGCATGCGATGACACCAGGTCTGCCCAGTTGTACAAGAAGGCGGTTGCCAGTTTGGGAGAGGTCTACCCAGGTGCGAAGCTCCGGGCCATGGACTTCAAGGAGGTCCCCTCCAGACCGAGGGTAAGTGTGTTGCTACCCGCGAAGCCCGCAGAGCCAGAGGGAATTCTGGAGTATATCCGCCTTTTTAATCCGGCGCTCCCCGCAGGAAATTGGAAGGTGGAGAGCAAAGCGACGCGTCAGGTAGTTCTGATGCTGAATAGACAATCCGTTTCTGGAAAGGACGGAAGGGATCATTAAATATGGGTTCGGCACCGCTCGCGTTAGGGTGCACTCGAACGACATCAACGCAGCGCGCAGCGTAGAAGCGGAGGTGGACCAGATTAGCGACGATGAAGGGGATGCAGAGCCTGGCCAGGTTGATCCGATGGATGATCTGTCCGGGGGCTATGCGTCCTCGACGTCTTCGCTGGGCATTGGGTCCACCTTCCGCAAGTATACGGAGGAGGAGCTTATGTCAGACGATGACGACGAAGCCAACCGTACTATGGTGGAGGGGGAAAGAGGATGCGTCCAAGATGGTGCACGTCGTCCAGATCAACCTCCACCGTTGTAAAACAGCGCCTGCTGCACTGCTGCTCCAGCTGGCGAAAAGGGGGGCAGCAGATATTGCCCTCATCCAGGAGCCCTGGACTGTTGGGCATACAATTTGTGGACTCCAGACGTCGGAGTATACACTGGTAAGTCCGGCAACTGTGGGTAGACCTAGAGCTTGCACTCTTGTTAACTCGAAACTAAAATTTCTGTTTCTTCCTCAATTTAGTAACAAGGACACGACGACCATGAGCCTAGAGGTCAATAGTCAGGTCGTCCGGCTTACCTCTATGTACCTGTCTCACGATAGACACATTCCTACGCCGATGGTGAAAAAGGTCGCTCAGTACACAGCGGGAGCGCTGATTCTTGCTGGTGACGCGAATGCGCACCTCTTCACATGGAGCAGCAGCGCCACCTACGAAAGAGGTGAGTCACTCTTCGATTTCATATTAAAAGCCAACCTAGCTATGAGTAACACAGGTAACCTACCTTTGTAACCAGTAGTAGAAGGGAAGTCCTGGACGTGACTCTCGTGTCGGTGGAAGCAGAGGCGGGGGTCAGAAACTGGAAAGTGCTTCAAGAGCATTCCTTTTCGGACCATCGATACATCTCCTTCTACTTAGAGGGGGTCTCGCCTAGGACTGAACCCATTAGAAACCTTAAAAATGCCGACTGGTCTAGATACAGGAATGAACTAGATAAGCGATTTTCAGGCAAACGAGTAAGCGTACAGTGTAGCCCATGGAAGCTATAATACATGGTAAACCAGTTTACCACGGCATGTGGGAAGGCTCTTGATAAGGCCTGCCCTTGTAAGAAGCCAAAAGGCAAAAAGAAACCACCGTGGTGCAACATAGATATTGACAAGGCTCGCAGAATCTGTCGAACTCTATTTAACCTAGCCAAAAGAACCCAAAGTGACTCACAATGGGAAATTTACAGGTCCCACTTAGGGGACTATATAAAGCTCTTAAGGCAGTCTAAGAGATCTTCTCGGAGGGACTACTGCGGCTCTATGGAATCTGTGTCATAGGGATCAAGGCTGAGAAGGGTTATCTCCGGCTAACCTCGTATAGCTCCAAGAACCTTGCTAAGGCCGGACGGGACGTGGACGGGGTCGGCAGAGGAAACTCTCAGACTTCACCTGGAGACGCGCTTTCCGTACGCGGCGGGTGGGCTCCCAAACAGATCGACTGCAATGAAGGAACAATCGGCGGCTGCTGACTTCCTTACATTAGAGAAAATAACTTGGGCAATTGTGATATTTAAACCCTACAAGGCGCCGGGTCCAGATGAAGTGTCACAGGTGCAGCTTCAGCATCCTTTGGAGCTAAGTGCAACTTGGCCTATAAGTCTCTGCTCCTTTCAACTAAAGGTACTAGAGAGAGTAATTGATTGTCACATCAGAGATTCAATAACGCACAAACTAATATCTTCCCAGCATGCTTACATGAAGGGGAAGTCCACTGAAACGGCGCTTCATCAAGTTGTGTCGTATATAGAGAACTCCCTGCAGGTTAAGGAGTACACACTGATATCATTTCTAGACATTGAGGGTGCCTTCAATAACATAGAACCACTAGCGATCACAAGTGCTCTGGCGAAGCTGGGCGTCGATCAACATCTGGTATCCCTCGTACAAAACCTACTGGTTGACAGGGTTGTGAGGGCACAGTTAGCGGAGGCAACTTTAAAACGCTGTACAAGCAGAGGAACCCGCAAGGTGGGGTCCTTTCTCCTCTTCTGTGGGTGGTGGCTATTAACGGCCTACTGAAGGCCCTGGAGGAGGGGGGAGGATCGAAGGTAGTAGCTTATGCCGACGACCTTGCGGTGGTAGTAAGGGGTAAATTTCCTCAGACACTGCGCGACATCATGCAGGAAAAACTTAAAAAGGTATAGAACTGGACCAAAGACAAAGGTCTGGGTGTAAACCCGGACAAAACCGAACTTGTTCTTTTTACAAGAAAATATAAGATCCCACCTTTTAGGCTTCCCGTAGTGGTAAATAGAGCACTGAGGCTAGGGGACGTCGCAAAATATCTAGGCGTGATACTAGACAAAAAGCTTTCGTGGACACAGAACGTCCAGGAGCGCAGTAAGAAGGCAACGGTGGCCCTTTACAGTTGCAAGGGAACCATCGGAAGAAAATGGGGCTTATCTCCCAAAATTATGCACTGGATATACACAGCGGTAGTCAGACAAATCCTGCTATATGGGGCACTGGTGTGGTGGCCATGTCTCGATAGGAAAACCACACATTCAGCACTGCGTGTGCCGCTCTCAGACTACGGGAGTTGCCCGTATGGAAGTCTAGTCAAGTAGGACACGCAACAATCGCAAACAAATTAGGCTCGCAAGTTACAGATTACTGCACCCCCATTCAAAGCTTCACAAAGAAGTTCAACATACTAATTCCTGAAAGAGGCTGGTGGTCCGATGGACCCCTGGATCGTAGAATTCACTTCACTTCTACACTGATAGCTCAAAGCTTGAGAACAGGGTGGGAGGGGGTCTTTGCAGTGTCGTTCAGGCTGAGGTCGCTGCTATACAGAAGACGGTAGACTACCTAAAAACAGAAGAGGTTGAATTCAAAGATATCTTCATATTTGCCGACAGTCAAGCAGCGCTAAAGACAGTTGATTCGGTCAACTGTAATTCTAAAATGGTAGCAACCTGTCGCAAATCTCTAAACGAGATGGCGGAGCAGTTTGCTCTTTACTTGGTATGGGTGCCAGGGCACAGCAACATACCAGGCAACGAAACAGCGGATGTGCTTGCAAGAAGGGGCACATCCACTCCGCTTTCATCACGCTGGAAGGGTGTTGGTATGCCGCTCGCTACCTGCAAGCTCTTTCTAAGGGACTCAACCCTTAAGGAAGCAGGGGACCGTTGGTAAAACGGAAATACCTGTATCAAGTCAAAGCTCTTGTGGCCGGAGTGGGACGTCAAGCGTTCACAAGGTCTTCTCGTGCTGAGCAGAGAAAACCTGCCCCTAGCTTTAGGAATCATATCAGGTCATATACTGATCGGCAGACACGCAGAGAGACTAGGTGTCCCCTGCAATGACTTCTGCAGAAGCTGCAGAAATGAAGAAGAGCCTGAAACCGTGAGGCATCTTCTATGTGAATGTCCTGCACTATGGGCTAGAAGAAGAAAATTCTGGGGATCAGAGTTCTTCGGAGACCTTAGCGATCTGGCCAAAGTAGAGACTCGCAAGCTATTAAATTCGCAGTTTCCACATGTTGGTTCGAGTAGAGAAATTTTTTCAAATCCGCGTGGTGCCACAATGGGCCTAAAGAAGTCCTAGGTGTGCTAGCGCGATCGCAATCAGCCACTTTAACATAACCTAACCATGTATGTATGCACAGTCGATCTCTTTTTAACGCGGCATGCCGGGACAGAAATTTGTTCGTTAAAAAACCGCGTAAAGATAACCACATTTCAATTCATTTTGCGAAAAATAAGCGCAAAAAAAATTCCGCTTTCAAATAACCAAGTTTTGAAACGAAACTCGAATTTGGGGAAGTAAACAAATTTATTACATATGCTCATGCTACGCATTGCTACGATACATTTTAAGTCTTTCTGTTTTACAGGATTTGGACAAAAAATCATATTAAGATCAATTATAAATTAAATTACGAACGAATCCATATTTCAGTTCTTAAAATAATATTTTAACAAGCGCTGAAGTTTCTCTTTCTGCATTTCTTTATATAAATCCTGGTTGCACTCCAAAGCTTTTTTAAAATCTCGACGAAACTTTGATAAACGTTCATCATTAAAATCGTGGTCTATAAAATGATTTTCAGGGTCAGCAGCTTTATCTAGTCCTTCTTGAAGTAATCTTGACGAAAGTAGAATGGGTGAAGAGCTGCCGCCATCTCTGGGTGATTATTATTATTGTTATCAATGGCGTGAATAATTTCCCCATCGTCTAGAGCACACAGATCAAACAATTCATTGATATCGTCAATGTTCATGTCGTCAAAACCTTCACCGCCGATGCTTCTGGCTAATTCGAATATTTCCGCGTAGATAACAAGTCCGTCGTTGTCCCTTTCTTCTTTTAACGCAACGTCTTGGCAAAGATTTTTCCAGCATTTAATTAGAGTGGTTTTTGTAATATCCTTTACACGGAAACTTCGATACAATCGATACAATTCTTTACATCAAAAGCTTTCCATGCAGAAATCATATTAAATTTGGAATTACTTTCCATTTTATTCAAAATGAACTTCAACGAATGCTTTATGTAATATGTTTTAAAAACTGCAATGATGCCTTGGTCAAGTGGCTGCAAAAGAGATGTTGTGTTTGGGGAAAGAAAGAGCATTTTGAAGTTTGGGTGCTCGATAACTGCGTGTCAATTACTAACAACACTTAAAATTCCAAGTTTTTAGAGATCATGTATCCTCTTACTTCAGGCACAAAACACGTTTCGAGCCACTCCTTCAACAGCGATGCGGTCATGCCTTTTTGTTTGGCATTCAGTGCACTGGCAATTTCTTTAGATCCATTCCTGAAATCGGAAAAATGAAATTTTTGCAAAGCACATATTAACGTTTAAAACTTACCTTTCAAAGCTCGCGGCTTTAAATTTTTGGTTCACTAAAAGAGGTTTCAAAACCTTGTCCCCTGATACATTGCTACACAGTATAAGCATGACACGCTCCTTTGCTATTTTAAAACCGTGCACCGACCTGGTTTGCTTAGCTACGTAAGTGCGGCTTGGCATTTTCTTCCATTATAGACCGGTGTCGTCCGCATTAAAAATGTGATCTGCAACATAGGTTTGCGCTCTAATTGTTTCTGAAAAAGTTTTCGGGAACAGTTTTGCTGTCTCCTCATCTGCCAGTGCACTTTTACCTGTTATCTTGACGTTGTGCAGCGAATTTCTTTTCAAGAAGCATCAGAGCCAACCATTGCTTGCACAAAATCGTTTTATATTAGTAGTAAGTATTTCGCAGCTGATCGAAGTGAAATATTCCTAAATTGCTCGTATACGCCCCAATGTAACAGGGCAATTCTGGCAAAGATTGCTAAAGTCTTTCGAAAAATAATCGAAAGACGGGTGGCAAGTCGGTTTGAAAGTTTTTGGCTATTCTAACGCCGTAAGTATTACGAAAAAAACTCTTTCGTTCACCACATGTGGTGAAAAGCTATTTTGACAGCAGATTTCAAATACCTGTCAAAATTCAAAATTAAAATGGTATGTAAATATTCTTTGCATTTTTAGGTATCCATAGATAATACAAACATACTTGGTGTATACTATTTTCATCACACTACATTTGCTATTTATACTTGTCAGAGGCCTTTAGCAACTAGTTATTACTTATTTGCAGCGAATGTGGTGAAACAGGTTATTTAGAAATAAAATAAAAAATAGAATGTAATGGAAAAAACCCATACGTTTTCTTCAAGTGATGTGGTGAAATAGGGTATATACAATTGTTATATACAACTATTTCTGATATAAAAGGCTAGAATGTTTAAGGTTTTTACACATTTAAAAAGAAAGAGTTTCACAATAAAATTAAAATGATGAGTGAACATGAGTTTATAGTGATCGATGTTCAAGGATTCTTCGTTAAGAACAAATTCCTTCCAAAGGGGTTGAGTGTATGTAGCTGGAAGCGCTGTACAACTAAAAACTTTCACCATTAAATCACCGTGTGGATGCTCAAATTTAACGATGAAGGAAACAATCACAGTGAACTGGCTAACAAGTAAATATCATGGTTTATTGTGGAGCGATGGCGAATCATCATTAAAAGAGGTTAAAAAGTATTTAAATCAATGTCTTAAAGGGAAGGAAGATAAGCTAATTGTTTATGTTAAAGGATTGGAAAAAATTAAATGAGTAGAAGATATAATTTAAAAAGATATTAATATATTAAATTTAGGTGGTTTTAAATGTCCAAATATAGATCAATTATATAAAGCTAACACAGTACAACATTTTTCAGTTCATTGATTGCCAACTCAATTTTGAGAACTGTATGTGAAATTAGACCCAAAAAGAATAATTTCTGCATCATTCGTTTTGTCTTCTTACCTGCCAAAATATTTTTAATATCGATTTGAAGTTAGGAATTTATCACGTTTTAGGCCCTGTTCTTTGACATGAAATTCATACCTTTACTCAATTGCGAATAAAAGTGAAACGCGCACATTGATTTTCATGATCTTTGTCTCATTTTGCTCATAGGTTATGTGACTTTGCGCAAAAGTAACTAGACTTGAAACTTATTTCCGTTTTGTATTTTTTATGAATTAAAAAAAAAAAAAAAAATTCCTTCATGCGCTTATTTTTAACTTGGAAACTGTTGCTTGTATAGGAAAACAATATATGAAGAAATTAAGGGAATTATAATTCTAAATTTTTTTAAATTTATTTCAACTAAATCGGGCTAGTGGCTGTCGAGCTATGTTGTGGCCTACTAACGTAAATTTCGGTCTTTTAATTTTTTTCAACAAGATTGCTTAGCCTCGCCCGAAAGTGCTAATGGATCTTTCAGAGGTTTGAAAATTTATTTTCGGAATAGGGGTGGTATTCGTACTAAATCGAACACCATATACAGTTCATGTGCGCATTTGGACTTCGACGTTTTTATTTTTGTTGAAACATGGCTGAATGCTAATTTCTATGATGAAGAATTTTTCAACTCCAAATTGTTCGTCGTATTTCGAAAGGATCGTGACGCTGAAAGAACCAGGTGTTCTTTAGTTGGAGGTGTACTAATTGCCGTTCGTCGTAATCTTCGAGGATTTATAACTACGCTTCAGAACGATGACCCCATTTTGGATCATTTGTGCGTTTGCGTTCGAGGTTCAAATGGACTTAATTCTTTATTCCTAATTGTTTCTTATATTCTACCTTGCAGTAGTTTTGAACTTTTTAAAGCACATACAGATAATATTGTTTCCTTAGTCCATAACAAGATTGCCGATAATCAAGTTTGCGTTTTTGGTGACTTTAATATTCCTGAAATTACCTGGTCAAATAATTTTTCAAATTCTAATCTTATTGCAACTAATGTCCCAACAACAATTGCATCTTATGTTGTTGATAATATGTTAAGTTTAAGTCTAGTCCAAATTAACAGCTTTGTAAACTTACTTGGCAGACTCACTTGTATTTGTTAGTGACAATATCAGTGTAACTATTTCCCAATGTATTTTGCCGATTTCAACTCCAGACAAGCACCATGTCCCTTTAAGTGTTGAAGTTGAGTTTTATGAATTCACAACTTCTAAGCTTGAGGAGAGGCTTACTTTCAATTTTTCAGCTTGTGATTTTTCAAAAATTAATGACCTTTTACTCAATTTTAATTGGGAAGATTTATTTTTGAATGGAAATGTTGGGGATTGTTATTATATTTTTAAATGTCATGTTCTGGAAGTTTTTCATAATAATATCCCAGTATTTAAAAATAAGCATTATAAGCTCCCTTGGTACGCAAGGGAATTTAAATCGCTAAAAAATAAAAGAAATACATTTTATAAGAAGTTTAAGAAAACTAATGATCAATGTTATTGTTCAAAACATCAATACTATCAAAAACGCTTCAACTGTTTGGAAAAATTTATTTATAAAAACTATATATTTAGAATTGAATCGAATATCAAGTTAAATCCCAAGAGTTTTTGGCATTATATTAAGTCAAAAAAATCTTGTTCTGAGGTACCATCCGCTGTCTGCTTAGGGGATGAATTTGTAAGTACACCGAGTGAGGTAGCTAATCTGTTTGCTAAGTTTTTTAAATCTAATTTCGTTCTGGACCAAGTTTTGTCTGTTGAGCCCAACAACAATAGTTCATTAAATTTTCCCTCTTCAATTAACTTTGGTAATTTAAATCTCACTTTGGACGATGTATCAGAAGGAATTTTAGGTCTTAAGCCTTCGAGTCAAACTGATATTGATGGTTTCTCAGTTCTTTTTTTGAAAAACTGTCCAGCGGTTATTAGCCCTATTAAACTGTTATTTAATAAATCTCTATGTACAGGTACTTTTCTAGACGATTTGAAATTGACAACCATTACCCCAACTTTTAAAGCTGGCAAAAAGAATGATGTCTGTAACTATCGTCCTATTTCTAAGCTTTCATCTGTCTCCAAGCTATTTGAGAGTATAGTAAAAAAGAAGATGTATTTTGCGACTAAGAGTTTAATTTCACCTAAACACATGGTTTTGTTCCTGGTCGTTCCACGGTTACTAATCTGGCAGAGTTCAGTGAATATTCCATAAATTCTTTTTCACTGGGATCCCAAGTTGATTGCATTTATACTGATCTTTAAAAAGCATTCGATAAAGTTCCACACAATACTTTATTGTTTAAACTTGCTAGTTTAGGTATTCATTCTGTGTTCCTGTGCTGGTTGAAATCGTACCTAAGCAATAGACGTTGCGTCGTAACAGTCGATGGTGTTTCCTATGTTTCATTGCCACGTCAGGTGTACCACAAGGAAGTATCTTAGGGCCGTTGCTCCTCGTTTTATTCATCAATGATATTGGCGAGTGTTTTTCATTTAGCAGATATCTGTTATATGCAGATGAATTGAAAATATTTTCAGTAGTAAATAGTGCAACCGATGTGACAAACCTCCAAGCTGATTTGGATAATTTGTCTCTTTGGTGTCAACAGTCACATCTCTCTCTTAATATTAAAAAATGTTTTCATATGACTCTTGCTAAAGCTCGATACATTAGGCACACATCTTACTCTATTTCGAATACAATGCTCAAGACTGTTGATGAAATCAAAGATTTTGGAGTTATATTTGATTCCAACTTCTCTTTTAATAATCACATCAATTTTATTATATCTAATGCTTACTCAGTTTTAGGCTTTGTACGCCGGCACAGTACAAAGTTTACTGACCCATATACTCTAAAACTACTTTTTTCGTCTTATGTTAGATCTCGACTGGAATATGCAGCGTTTATTTGGAGACCTTATTCACAGTTTTTGATAGATAGAATTGAACGTGTGCAAAAGGTTTTTTTAAAATTTGCTCTACGTTCTTTGAAATTTTCGGATCCCTTACCTTCTTACAATTCGCGTTTGCTTCTTATAAGCCTTAACTCGCTCGAGAAGAGAAGGACAGTTCTTTCACTTTCTTTTGTGCATGGTATAATTAATGGCACTGTTGATTGTCCGTCTTTGCTCCAAAGTATTAATTTCCTTGTGCCATTTAGGACTTTACGTAATTTCAATCCATTCTATCCGGATAAACTCAAAACCAATTATGCAAGAAATGCCCCTTTGTCGCGTGCACTTTACGAATGCAACGAGATCTCGAATTCTGTCTTCCTCGATTTTTCTTTATGTAAAGTTGAGTTTCTCTCATTATTATATTCTGCCTTGTGAAATTTGTTATTGTTAATTTATTTTCTGTTATCGTTAAGTTGTAACTCTGAGTAGTCAGTAAGAACTTTGTTCATTGACTTATGAAATAAATAAATAAATATTTATAAATTCATAAAAGCGTTTTCTCATATTATTTCGGATGAACATCAAAAATAACTATCTATCATTCAGGCGAATCATGAGGTTTTTGACAAATTAGCTATTAAAACACTCAATTTGGAACACATTGTGAAGATTGTCAAATGAAAATCCCTTTACAAACATGGGATTCCATCTGTAGGCCGCACCATTCGGAACTCGTCATCATGCACATGCTCTTGCGTGTTACTTACTTACTTACTTAATTGGCGCACCAACCGCCTAAGCGATTTTGGCCGAGGTCAACAAAGCACGCCAGCTATCCCTATCTTTTGCTCCCTGCGCCAATTGGAAATCCCAAGTATAGCCAAGTTATTTTCCACTTGGTCTTTCCAACGCAGAGGAGGTCTTCCTTTTCCTCTGCTACCACACGCGGGTACAGCGTCAAAAACCTTCAGGACTGGAGCTATTTCAACCATTCGTACGATGTGACCTAGCCAGCGAAACCGCTGGTTCCTAATCCGCTGCACTACGTCAACGTCCTTGTACAACTCGTACAGCTCATAGTTAAATCTTTCGAAGAATCTTTCTCTCGAACACTCGAAGATCTCTCTCATCTGATGTTGTCATCGTCCATGCTTCTACGTCATACAATAGGACGAGCATGATGAGAGACTTATAGAGTATGGTTTTTGTCCGTCGAGAGAGGACTTTACTGTGCAATTGCCTACTTAGTCCGAAGAACCATTTGTAGGCAAGAGAGATTCTGCGTTGGATTTCAAGGTTGACGCTGTTATTGGTCTTTATGCTGGTTCCTAAATCAACGAAGTCCTCAACGTTTTTAAAGCTATAACTGTCAACAGTGATGTTTGATCCCAGTCGTGAATGTGCCGACTGTCCATTTGATGACAGGAGATAATTCGTCTTGCCCTCGTTCACTTCCAGACCCATTCGCTTCGCTTCTCTATCCAGTTTGAGAGAAGGCAGAACTAACTGCGCGTTGTTAAGACCGATGATGTCAATGTCATCAGCGTACGCCAGCAATTGCACACTCTTATAAAAGATGGTGCCTGACTGATTTAGTTCTGCGGCTCGCATTATCTTCTCCTGCATCAGGTTAAAGAAATCGCGCGACAAATAGTCACCCTATCTGAAACCTCTCTTAGTATCAAACGGATCGGAGAGGTCCTTCCAAATCCTGAGGGAACTGGTGGTGTTGCTCAAAGTCATTTTACATAGCCGTATAAGTTTTGCCGGAATACCAAATTCAGACTTTGCGGCATATAGGAAACTTCTTCTCGTGCTGTCGAAGGCGGCTTTGAAGTCGACAAAAAGATGGTGTGTGTCGATTTTTCTTTCCCGGGCGTTTTCCAAGATCTGGCGTATTGTAAATATCTGGTCGGTAGTAGATTAACTAGGTCTAAAGCGACACTGATAAGGTCCAATCAGTTCATTGACGGTGGGCTTAAGTCTTTCACACAATACACTCGACAGAACTTTATACGCGATGTTAAAAAGACTAATCCCGCGGTAATTGGCGCAAACTGTAGGATCACCCTTTTTGTGTATTGAGCAGAGCACACTTAAGTTCTAATCAGTAGGCATGCGTTTTTCCGACCATATTATAGAAATGAGCTCGTGCATGCACTTAACCAGCTCTTCTCCGACGTTCTTAAATAACTCAGCTGGTAACCCGTTGGCCCTGGGGGCTTTGTTGTTCTTCAGCCGTGCTATCGCTTTCATCATTCATTGGGGATTCGTATTCAACATCTTCTCCAAGGTTGTTGCAGTTGCTTCCATTAAGCAGTGTGGAGAAGTACTCCCTCCATAATTTAAGTATGCTGTGGACATCAGTCACCAGGTCGCCGTTTTCAATCTTACAGGACACTTAAAACCTTCTGTTAGCCGTCGAACTTTTTGAAACAAATTTCGGGTGCTTTTCCTGTCGGCCAGCATCTCAAGCTCTTAGCACTCACGCATTTTAGCGTCTCTCTTTTTCTCACGAAAAATGCGTCTTACTTCCTTCTTCAACTCACAATAACGCTCCCGCACAGCTCGCGTTGCGGCCGATCACAATGTGGCCCTGTAGGCAGCGTCTTTACGTTCCGTAGCGGCGCGACATTCCTCGTCATACCAGTTGTTCTTTCGGGCTCACTGAAATCCGGCGGTATGTAGACAGCGAGAAATATGGCTCCACTGCTCGGAAGTGTCGTTCTGTTGATTATTTCTCTCCGAGAGCAGGAGTGCAAGTCGAGTGGCGAAGTCGGTAGCTGTTTGAGGCGATTGCAGCTTTCCTTGTGTCCATTTGCGTGCGCTTTTTGCTGCCCAGAGGCGCGTGCGGATCTTAGGTGCCACAAGAAAATGATCCGAGTTGAGTTGGCTCCTCGGTTCGTGCACACATTTAGGACAGTGGAAGCATGCCTTTCGTCTATCACAACGTGATCGATTTGGTTTCGTGTCTTACTATCTGGAGACAGCCACGTAGCCTGGCGAATCTTCTTATGACGGAACCTGGTACCAGACTACCATGTTTCGGGCCCCGGCGAAGTCCTTCTCTTCCGTCGAGGCGTCGGCGAAGTTAAGGAAGATGTTGAAGAATTTCGCCAGGATGCGGATTGTGGCGAGACGCTCGTCCACCGGAGTGAACGACAGTACTTTACGGCGCAGTCTCTCTCCCACCACACATCTGACTCCGAATTTGCGCTCCTTTACATGGCAGCTGTAGTAGATGACGCAAGGGCCTATCAATTTTTTCCCTTTCCCCGTCCATCGCATCTCTTGGATATCGGTGATGTCAGCCTTTGCTCTGCTGAGAATATCAACCTGCCGGGCAGAGGCACCTTTCCAATTAAGGGTCCGGACATTCTAGGTAATCATTGGCGTTTTCTGTGGTCGTCATCAAAAAAGGGGGTCTCATCCGAAGCTTTGTTTTCCTTTTCATAGGAAATTTTTTTTACGTTGCGGGCTCCAAGCTCTGCGCACAATTCATTGCTGGGGGTAAAAATTTTGAGTTCGTTTATATAGCGAGCCGCTTGCTCCAACACAGACGCCCGCTGCAGCCGCACCTCCTGGTGAACAGACGCTGCGGACTTTAGTGGACCCTTAACTCGAATATGTCGGAGTGGTTCCACTAAAGCTCCCTCTCTATTAGCCGTGACCCAAGGCTCCACACGGGTTGGTTATCGTATCTCGCTCATGGGTTGCTCACGTTGACCAGGGTGCATGAACGTGGACGTTAGAGTAGGGATTGAGTACAGCCGTGCAACTGTAACCGCATACCCGGAAGCACCGCTGCATACCCAGAAGCAACACTGCACCGATATTTCTTGTCAACGCATAGTTAAATCATAAATTGCTGAACAATGTGCATGATTACTCGTTATCATATGATAAACATATTGTTTGTCACGCTTCCCCGAAGCTGTTATCTCTATGAGGCCAATACTCTTGTCTTCTAGCTGTATCATCTTTAACATTTTAACAAATTTGGAGCCGATGAAGGGGTGGCAGATTTATAAGGTGTTAATTTTGTATTACTTGAGCAGCAAAAACGTCTCAAAACTGCAATGCCATTCAGGAAATTGCAGTTGAATGAGTGATTATTAGTAAGGCTGTCCGATGTTGGAATGGGTTTGTTCCATTGCTTTTATGTTCTGACATATATATGTAGCTCTGCTCGATTATTGTCGTAGATACTTTAAATCTACTGCGGACGTGCAAGTTCATCTATCCAAACATCTGAAAATGCTTTGTATTATATGCAAGGTACGTGGATGACATTATCTGCGTGATCACCAAGGACAATGAAGAGCAGATATTTGGGTACCTTTACATACAACATGGATGTATAATATGTACGATGGAAATGGAAAATAAAGGGACAATAATTTACCTGTATCTGAGCATTAAGACATACAAAATTGCCCAAAAACTTGACTACGAAATTAACAGAAAACCGAAAGCTACATACACCATAATACATAACACAACAAATCATCCTCAAGAACACAAATACGCCGCTATAAGACAACTTACAAACAGACTTGAACGAATACATCTATCGCGAGACATACGGAAAGGAACTAAACATATCCAACAACGGATATAAAAAGAAGATCGTGGATAAATTCTGAAAAATTAATGAATTTAAAAAAGAAACGACAGAGAGCTAGACGAAAAAACTTGGACAGTAATGACTCATACAGGAAAAATTACATACAAACTTGCACAGAAAACCCATTGAACAAACAAAGCGTGTATAAACTGACCTGTGAGTGTCAATATAGCTATATAGGGCAAACAGGACGTAAAGTAAGAACAAGGTTTCGTGAACACATACGGGACTACAACAAAAGGATACGAAAACCAACGGCAATACCTGAATATAATTTTACAAACCATTTGTTAAACGCAAAATGTTCACCCGCAAACATAAAGAAACCCGTTAAGGTACTGCACGTACAAAAAAAAGGACGGCGCCTAAATGCTTTTGAAAACATGGAAATATATAAACAAAAAACATTTGATGGGATGATAATAAACGAACAAATAAACAGCAACTCTGATGCGATATTTGCACCATTAAGGCTTGTTTAGAAAAAAGAAAACATAGACGTAGGTAAAATAACAGATACCAACATACAAAACAAACCTGCAATATCTTAACAGAAAATCGGTTAGTTGTCCATATCCTGCTCACCCAGTGTTCGCTCCTGTGGAGCCAGAGCGTTTAAAGTCCTCACATTTGCATAATTTCCACTATTATTGTCACTTCCGTTATTATTGTTGTTTCCGTTTCGCGAATTGTTGTTAAAATTGTTTGCGTTACCCCTAGTATCGTTGTTATTGTACCTATTACTGTTGCCATTGTTGTTTGACCTGTAAATGTTGCCGTTGTCGTTGTACCTATAGTTGTTGTCGTTATTGTTGTTCCTAAAGTTGTTGACATTATTGTTGTACCTATTTAATTTTTGTCCGTGAAAATTACTTCGAAAATTATTTGATCTGTTAGTTTGTGATACGAAAAAAGCACTTGTCTCTCTTTTGCTTGGTTATTTTGTTCTATGATCATTTTAGCTACTACATCCTTTGAATCATTGAAGGTTGTTGATGCTAAAATTAACTTAAGTAAGTCAGAACGTGTATTTAACTAACATCAGTGGGAATTGCCTCGCGTGCCTTGCCTTTAAGCTTTGATTTAAAAATGCTATAAATGTACTTTGTAGGTTTTCGTCTGAAAGATCTTCAATTAAATTAATTTTACCTATAAATGATTCAAGTGCTAGCGGATCACCGTTGTAATTTTCCTTAATTATTGAAGCACAAAGACTAATAAAAGATTTTTCTTGTTCCGGGGTAGCCATTTTGCTTGATTGAAATGTTGATATGTTTGGTAAACTCGTAGCTGTTGTTGGAATGGCAGTGACTGATAATAAATTTGAAAGAACTGGTAACGATCTATTTATTTTGTAACTATCCCTTTGCAAAAATGGGACCCCATCTGTAGGCCGCATCACTAGGTACTCGCCATCATGCGCATACTCTTGCGTGTTACAGCTATAATATTTCTTGTCAACGTATAGTTAAATCATAAATTGCTGAACAATGTGCATGATTACTCGTTATCATACGATACACAGTCGTAGATACTTTAAATCTACTGCTGACGTGCAAGTTCATCTATCTAAACATCTGAAAATGCGTAGTATTCTATGCAAGGTACGTGGATGACATTATCTGAGTGATCACCAAGGACAATGAAGAGCAAATACTGGAGTACCTGAACATACAACATGGATGTATAATATTTACGATGGAAATGGAAAATAAAGGAACAATAAATTACCTGGATCTGAGAATTAAGACAGACAAAATTGCCCAAAAAATTGACTACGAAATCAACAGAAAACCGACAGCTACATACACCATAATACATAACACAACAAATCATCCTCAAGAACACAAATACTCCGCTATAAGACAACTAACAAACAGACTTGAACGAATACCTATATCGCGAGGCATACGGAAAGGAACTAAACATATCCAATTCTGAAAAATTTATGAATTTAAAAAAGAAACGACAGAGAGCTAGACGAAGAAACTTGGACAGTAATGACTCATACAGGAAAAATTACATACAAACTTGCAAAGAAAACCCATTGAACAAACAAGGCGTGTATAAACTGACCTGTGAGTGTCAATATAGCTATATAGGGCAAACAGGACGTAAAGTAAGAACAAGGTTTCGTGAACACATAAGGGACTACAACAAAAGGATACGAAAACCAACGGCAATACCTGAATCTAATTTTGCAAACCATTTGTTAAACGCAAAATGTTCACCCGCAAACATATAGAAAACCGTAAAGGTACTGCACGTACAACAATATCCATATCCTGCTCACCCAGTGTTCGCTCCTGAGGAGCCAGAGCGTTTAAAGTCCTCACATTTGCATTATTTCCACTATTTTTTGTCACTTCCGTTATTATTGTTGTTTCTGTTTTGCGTATTGTTGTTAAAATTGTTTGCGTTACCCCTAGTATCGTTGTTATTGTACCTATTACTGTTGCCATTGTTGTTTGACCTGTAAATGTTGCCGTTATCGTTGTACCTATAGTTGTTGTCGTTATTGTTGTTCCTAAAGTTGTTGACATTATTGTTGTACCTATTAAATTTTTGTCCGTGAAAATTACCTCGAAAATTATTTGATCTGTTAGTTTGCGATCGAAACGCTAACACTTGTCTCTCTTTTGCTTGGTTATTTTGTTCTATGATCATTTTAGCTACTACATCCTTTGAATCATTGAAGGTTGTTGATGCTAAAATTAACTTAAGTAAGTCAGAACGTGTATTTAACTAACATCAGTGGGAATTGCCTCGCGTGCCTTGCCTTTAAGCTTTGATTTAAAAGTGCTATAAATGTACTTTGTAGGTTTTCGTCTGAAAGATCTTCAATTAAATTAATTTTACCTATAAATGATTCAAGTGCTAGCGGATCACCGTTGTAATTTTCCTTAATTATTGAAGCACAAAGACTAATAAAAGATTTTTCTTGTTCCGGGGTAGCCATTTTGCTTGATTGAAATGTTGATATGTTTGGTAAACTCGTAGCTGTTGTTGGAATGGCAGTGACTGATAATAAATTTGAAAGAACTGGTAGCGATCTATTTATTTTGTAACTAGTCTGTTCCGACGCTTATGCCTTTGCTTCAGTAAATTCTTCTATCGACTCGGAAGTGGTTAGGTCTGCTTGGCTGATTAATGTTAAGTTGTCGTTTGGAATTCGAACGTGACAATTCGAATTCGACATAGCGAAAAACACTTCGCTAAGAGTTCCTTACAACGTGCTAACTTGGCCTGAACATCCCCGAGATCACACGTATGAACCGAACTATTAGCAATAACCAGTAATAAAATATTATTATATGCTGTAATAAGCGAGTAGTTATAATTTTTCAGCTTATTAACGTTTTTTTGAAATTGGGCGATTATGTAAAATTCGCTTTGTATACTTAGTCAAATCTGCTAGGTATTGTTTAAATTGTAGTTCAAAAATCGTTCATAACCCCGTAATCTCGAAGCAGTTGAGGGAAATAATTACGAAAAAATTACCGTTCGCCAGACAATATCAAAATTTAAAAAGGCATGAAAAGGAAATTTTTAGAAATTTACTAAAAAATGTTTGCCAGACAATATTAAAATGTAAAAAGGTATGAAAAAGAAGTTTTAGAAATTTTCAAAAAAAAAGATGCTTAATTCTTATGTATGTATATGAATTTTCGGACATAGGTCGTCGGCTGAAATAAGCATGCAGAGAGCGAGAGCTTTCATGCAAAAACCATTTTTCCAGTTGCAGGTCACAACAAACTGTCTGGTTGTGTGTCACAAAAATTTTGAATTTAAACTTTTTTTCTTCAAACGTTGATTATAAAGTATAAAATTAATGAAAATAAGTATCGAGTTGTACATAACATATTAAAAGGTAATTATAAGAGTATATATATCAGAAAGGTAATTATTAAAATACAAAAGTGACAATTTTTAAGACAAAATTTTTAATAATTTAAGCAGAACTGTCTGTAGGTGTTTCTCACAGTTTAACCTTGCTGTGACCGCTTCCGCTGCTACTAATATTTGCTCGCTGCTGCTGCTACCGCTGCAACAGTTGCAGCTGCTGCCGGTGCTACTTATACCGCGTAACGGCTTGGCAAAAATGGCCGATATGTGGCGTGATTTCGTCTAGCGGCTTTAGGCTGCATACAAAACTGTAACTCTTGGGTTTTTCCTTTCGTTTTTTTATTCAAAATGTGGTTTTCGTTTTTCTTTTCTTTGGTTTTTATTCAAAATGTGGTTTTCGTTGTTCCTTTCGATTTTGTTTGTTTAAATCAAATGTGGTTTCCTTTTTTCCTTTTGTTTTTGTTTGTTTAAGAAAAATGTGTTTTTTTTTATTTTGAAATAGTTTATACGTAGTTTGTTGTCCAAGAAATTTGTAATTTAAAAAAAAAAAACTTTATTTTCGATACAGTTTAAACAATTAATTATAGTTCATTTTATTTTTTTTCGAATTTTGAGAAAAAATCAAGAATTTTAGTTCATTTGGTTTTTTTTCTTTTAATTTAAAAATATTGAAACCTTTAAGAAAATCAAATGTTGTTGTTCATTTCGTTTTTGCACCACCACCAATTTGCACTTGCGCAATTACGTAAATTTTTATGATTTTTCATTCATTTAATATACATATGTGAAAATTTTATTATTTGTTTTTTTTTTTTTTTTTCATTAACTTAAGTTACATATGTTAAAATTCTTTTGGCCATTTTTGTCTGGCCACAGGTTAAATTACTTTAAATTCATTTCTTTGGATATAAATCCCTTTGCAAAAATGGGACCCCATCTGTAGGCCGCATCACTAGGTACTCGCCATCATGCGCATACTCTTGCGTGTTACAGCTATAATATTTCTTGTCAACGTATAGTTAAATCATAAATTGCTGAACAATGTGCATGATTACTCGTTATCATACGATACACAGTCGTAGATACTTTAAATCTACTGCTGACGTGCAAGTTCATCTATCTAAACATCTGAAAATGCGTAGTATTCTATGCAAGGTACGTGGATGACATTATCTGAGTGATCACCAAGGACAATGAAGAGCAGATACTGGAGTACCTGAACATACAACATGGATGTATAATGTTTATGATGGAAATGGAAAATAAAGGAACAATAAATTACCTGGATCTGAGAATTAAGACAGACAAAATTGCCCAAAAAATTGACTACGAAATTAACAGAAAACCGACAGCTACATACACCATAATACATAACACAACAAATCATCCTTAAGAACACAAATACGCCGCTATAAGACAACTAACAAACAGACTTGAACGAATACCTATATCGCGAGGCATACGGAAAGGAACTAAACATGTCCAACAACGGATATAAAAAGAAGATCGTGGATAAATTCTAAAAAATTTATGCAATTCAAAAAAGAAACGACAGAGAGCTAGACGAAAAAACTTGGACAGTAATGAATTATACATGAAAAAATACATACAAACTTGCAAAGAAAACCCATTGAATGAACAAGGCGTGTATAAACGGACCTGTGCGTGTCAATATAGCTATATAGGACAAACAGGACGTAAAGTAAGAACAAGGTTTCGTGAACGCACAAGGGACTACAACAAAAGGATACGAAAACCAACGGCAATACCTGAATCTAATTTTGCAAACCATTTTTTAAACGCAAAATGTCACCCAGAGCCAGAGCGTTTAAAGTCCTCACATTTGCATAATTTCCACTATTTTTTGTCACTTCCGTTATTATTGTTGTTTCTGTTTTGCGTATTGTTGTTAAAATTGTTTGCGTTACCCCTAGTATCGTTGATATTGTACCTATTACTGTTTCCATTGTTGTTTGACCTATAATTGTTGCCGTTATCGTTGTACCTATAGTTGTTGTCGTTATTGTTGTTCCTAAAGTTGTTGACATTATTGTTGTATCTATTAATTTATTTTGTGATCGAAACGCTAACACTTGTGTCTCTTTTGATTGGTCCTTTTGTTCTATGATCATTTTAGCTACTACATCCTTTGAATCATTGAAGGTTGTTGATGCTAAAATTGAATTAACTAAGTCAGAACGTGTATTTAACCTGCATACGTTTCCAGTTTGTTTAACTGCCATTTCTTGGGCTTTGGCTAGTGTCATACCTTCAGTGATTAAAGAACGTCATAGTGCATCAGATAGCTCCTCGGCACGTTTGGCAAATTCCGTATAATTGTTGTTTACGACATGCAAAGATGCAATTTTTCCGGCTACAACTTTTGATTTGTCCGGTTTTATTCCCACTAACATCAGTGGGATTTGCCTCGCGTGCCTTGCCTTTAAGCTTTGATTTTAAAAATGCTATAAATGTACTTTGTAGGTTTTCGTCTGAAAGATCTTCAATTAAACTAATTTTATCTATAAATGATTCAAGTGCTATCGGATCACCGTTGTAATTTTTCATAATTATTGAAGCACAAAGACTAATAAAAAATGTTTTTTGTTCTGGGGTAGCCATTTTGCTTGATTGAAATATTGTTGATTTGTTTGGTAAACTCGTAGCTGTTGTTGGAATGGCAGTGACTGATAATAAATCTGAAAGAACTGGTAGCGAACTTCTTATTTTGTAACTAGTCTGTTCCGACGCTTCTGCCTTTGCTTCAGTAAATTCTTCTCTCGACTCGGAAGTGGTAAGGTCTGCTTGGGTGATTAATGTTAAGTTGTCGTTTGGAATTCGAACGTGACAATTGAGTCTCGAAAAACACTTCGCTAAGAGTTCCTTACAACGTGCTAACTTGGCCTGAACATCCCCGAGATCACACGTATGAACCGAACTATTAGCAATAACCAGTAATAAAATATTATTATATGCTGTAATAAGCGAGTAGTTATAATTTTTCAGCTTATTAACGTTTTTTGAAATTGGGCGATTATGTAAAATTCGCTTTGTATACTTAGTCAAATCTGCTAGGTATTGTTTAAATTGTAGTTCAAATTCGTTCATTACCCCGTAATCTGAAAGCAGTTGAGGGAAATATTTACGTAAAAATTACCGTTTGCCAGACAATATCAAAATGTAAAAAGGCATGAAAAGGAAATTTTAGAAATTTACTAAAAAATGTTTGCCAGACAATATCAAAATGTAAAAAGGTATGAAAAAGAAGTTTTAGAAATTTTCAAAAAAAAGATGTTTAATTCTTATGTATATGAATTTTCGGACATATGTAGGTCGTCGGCTGAAATAGGCATGCAGAGTGAGAGAGCTTTCATGCAAAAACCATTTTTCCACTTGCATGTCACAACAAACTGTCTGGTTGTGTGTCACAAAAATTTTTAATTTAAACTTTTTTTCTTCAAACGTTGATTATAAAGTAAAAAATTAATGAAAATAAGTATCGAGTTGTACATAACATATTAAAAGGTAATTATAAGAGTATATATATCAGAAAGGTAATTATTAAAATACAAAAGTGACAATATTTAAGACAAAATTTTTAATTTAAGCAGAACTGTCTGTAGGTGAATGTGGTTTCGTTTTTCTTTTCTTTGGTTTTTATTCAAAATGTGGTTTTCGTTGTTCCTTTCGATTTTGTTTGTTTAAATAAAATGTGGTTTTCTTTTTTCATTTCGTTTTTGTTTGTTTAAGAAAAATGTGTTTTTTTTATTTTGAAATAATTTATACGTAATTTTGTAATTTTTTGTCCAAGAAATTTGTAATTTAAAAGAAAAACTTTATTTTCGATACAGTTTATACAATTAATTATAGTTCATTTTACTTTTCTTCGAATTTTGAGAAAAAATCAAGAATTTTAGTTCATTTGGTTTTTTTTCTTTTAATTTAAAAATATTGAAACCTTTAAGCAAATCAAATGTTTTAGTTCATTTCATTTTTGCACCACCACCAATTTGCACTTGCGCAATTACGTAAATTTTTATGATTTTTCATTCATTTAATATATGTGAAAATTTTATTTTTTGTTTTTTTTTTTTATTTTCATTAACTTAAGGTTTGTTAAAATTCTTTCGGCCATTTTTGTATGGCCACAGGTTAAATTAGTTTAAATTCATTTTTGTTGGGAATAAATCCCTTTGCAAAAATGGGACCCCATCTGTAGGTACTCGCCATCCAAAAAATTTACTAAGAAATTAACAGAAAACCGACAGCTACATAATAAACGAACAAATAAACAGCAACTCTGATGCGATATTTGCACCATTAAGGCTTGTTTAAAAAAAAAAACAAAAAAAAGAGGTAGGTAAAATGACAGATACCAACATACAAAACAAACCTGCAATACCTAAACAGACTTAAATTACTGACTATCTACATGTTCTTACCGCGAAGGCAGATTTGAGATAAAGTGTACCCTTTTGGACTCTAAGCGCGCGAGACTACAGGTACCTATACTCAGGACACTTAACATTTGTTAACATTTACGATTATGCACCAATACCTGATTGACCAAAAAACGAAATAAATACGGAACAACAGACATAAGCTGAACAAAACGAAAATTGACACTGAAGATGGCACAACGCCGAAACCGGGTTGTCTCCAAACCAAACTTGACAAGGGATGAAGGAGAATTGTTTCAACAATTCACCCTGTCGGACAAGAAAAAGAAGAAAACATTATATTCATCTATCCGCTGTAACTCACGAGATTTCGCCTCGACCCTTTCGCAAGCCTTGGGTAAAATATCGATGCTCATATTGTCAAACCAGTCAGAATGACGATGACATTCTGAGACAACATAATCAATAGTTTATATTAGGGCTGTACAATGTAACCGGTCTAGCCGGCTAAAAAAGTTAGCTAAGTTAATTAGTTAGCTAACCGGTAGGCTAAACGGCTAATTTTTTCTCCAGCTATATTCATTGATTCCTTACCCAGAGACAGGTTAAAAAAATAATAATTTCAGTTATATATAACAAAATTAACTAGAATACAGTAATTAATTTAATTATTTAACACTTAACAATATTTTATTTATGAAAATGGTTCTTAAATTAATTATTGAATTCAGAGAGTGTACTTGACGTTGGGACACCTAAATATTTTCTTGCCAGCTTAGCCAGGTTAGGAAACTTATGACGTTTTGAGTGCTACCAATGAAGAGGGTTATCACCAAGCGAAATAATTGGCTCCAATTTAAAGCTACTGCTTTTTCTTTCGTATGCATCACTCAGATAATTTGGATTATCACTTTCAAAGCTGGCCATTCTCTCAAAACTTTGTGATACGGCTTCAAAATTCAAGAGATAATCGAAATATTTCTCTCTCGTAATTTTAATAACAGCTGCTTTAACATTTTCCTTGATCTAATTTCTAAAAGTTTTTCTGGGACTGACTCTCGAAATTCTTGAGTTTTATCAGCCAAATTTTAATATTTGCAATATAATAAAACATAAATGCATTTTATAATCAAACTTTTTAAAATAATTTCGTTATTAGTGTGTAAATGCATCGTGTTACTATACCTAAGATCCAAAAAACAGGCTAATGCATACACGAAATCACAATTTTCTCCCAAAAACCGAGATTCTTCCTGTTCGCGAAATACTTGGTGAAGTGATTGAATTTTCGTAAGGTGGTCTGATTCATCAAGCGATAAAAACTTATCTATTATCGAATGAATAAGTGGCCGTACCATTCCACTAGTTGATTCGGTTTGACTAGACATTCACTTTCTTTGCTACTACAAATGGATTCAATATTCGGACCAAATCTCTTAAATAATTCCATTCTAAATTGCTTAAAAGAAATTTTTTACACATTGCTGTAGTTGTAATTTCAGGATTCAGTTACACACTTTCAACAGCTTATTTGTAAGCGGAATTCCAACGCGTTACACTGTAGCTAATTAACGAATTTTCTGGTAAATTATGTAATTTTTGGTCATCTTTAAGAGTGTTTGTTGCTTTATACATATGAATGTTTAAAGTGAAAAACAATTGCAGAAACTTTTTGAAGATGTGTTTGATAATGTTCTTCATTAAAAACTTTTTCGACAACAAGCTGTAACGAACACTTTGACCGATGTCGATGTTAGCAGTATGTAGAGCTTCTCCGCATTGCAGCCACCTTTTCATTTTATTTCATTTTTCATTTCATTTATTTATCTAGCGATTAGTATAATAATATTATAGCACAACAAACAATTACGGAAATTATAATAACGTATGATTAAAGTAGTGAACTAAGAATAAAATTTATAAATAAAGACAAAATATAATAAGAATAAGGATAAAAATTGTATATATATTAAACTAAGTTATTAAATAAACAGTATAACTTCATGTTAAGACAAGAAAACAAAAACCAAAACAAAACACCAAGTTTAAAGTTATGCTTAAAATTTACTTAGAAAAGTTTTAGTTTTATAAGTAGTGAGGTGGCCAGTTTAAGATTTAGAGGAAGAGAAATAGTTATAAAGAATATGCTTGTAGTTACTTTGGTTTAAGTTGCTTCTTGTAGAAGCAGGGATTGAGGTCCAAATACGTATGGCATTGACGAAGAATAGTCTTGTTGAGGTAACATAATTAAAACTTGGTGCAATAAAATTACACGAACGAGTGGATTTACAAAATATGAGTTTGTCATAGCGATATGAAGGTGTTTTTGTTGAGATAAGTCGAAAAAGGAAGATAGAACTGCGAGCTTTCTGATACCCAAAAACATCACAACTAAGCAGTTTAGATCTCCAAGTAGATATGTGGTCAAACTTTGGCAGCTTGTAAACATAACGAGTAATGCAATTAAAGGCAATGTCTATTTTGTGGGCCGAGCACGAATCTAATTTATTGTAAACCAATTCAGAATAAGTGATTATTGGCAGAATTAGTTGTACCGCGAGCTTCTTTCGTATATGAAAAGGAGTAAAGTGCAATAAACTCTACCAACAGTCGAGTTAATATGGTCTGTTCAACTCAGGCTCGAGTTAACCGCAAAACCTAGGTTTGTAATTTTATTAACAAACTTGACAGAATTATGCCAATGTTTGTTGATGCAATGCTACTCAGAGTAAATTTCTTTTTCGAGACAGGTAACACAAATGATTTTTTACTGTTTAAGCTGTGGCCATTGTTCATCGTCCATCCCAAAATTGACGAGAGATCACTATTAACTTTAAAACAAAGATCACTTAATGCACTGAAATTGCTAGATAAAGAGATCTGCAGATCGTCAGCATAAGCATACATGCTTACAAATTTACACTCTTTAAATATGTCGTTTATGAAAAGGCTAAAAAGTAGGGGTCCAAGAATGGAGCCCTGAGGAATACATGTGTAAGCGTACTAAGGATAAAAGGCAAGATCATTTTAATATATCTGATGGGTATGCCATCATTTCCAAAAGCGTTTGATTTAATGCCACATATATATCTTGTTACATCAGTTTCGGTTACAGCGGAGAGCTCAAACAATTTTCTCGAAACACAAGTCACAGGACAAAAAACTTACAGGAGCTAGGTTACATGAAGTACTTTTGGCGAATGCATTATTCAAGGCGTCGGCACTGAAAGAACAATTAGGTTCGTTTTTTCCGTAGACGGGTAAGGTTTATATGTTTCTCCATAAGACGTTATCAGGTAGAGGAGGGTCCAGTTTTGAGGGAAAAAAACTACGTTTTTCTATTTTGGCAACCTTGGTGACTTCATTCCTTGCCACTTTGTAAGGCTCCCAGTTCAATTTGATTTGATTTCTTTTCCAGGCCCAATATAATTTATTTCGAATTTGGATTGCCTCCAGAACTCTTATTCGTATACTACGGACAAGATAAAGACCTCAGCTTTCCTCAAACGAATAGGGACACGATCATTGTAGTTGCTTAGTACTTTTATATTGAGAAACTCAAGCTTTTCATTTACACTTGAAACAAATAACACAAGACAGGTCCGAAAATAAAACATTATTATTAAGCGAGCGATATTCCCTAAAGCTATAACTATTACCCCCACTGCTAAGGTAAAAATTAATATACATATAGGGTACAAAAAATTAAGTCATGATCCGATAAAAATGTAATCTGGTCGAATTTGGTGATAATGCTTGAGTCAGAAATAATAAAGTAGTCAAGTAAGATAGGGTAAGAGTTGTTTGAATACCTAGTCGGTACATTGGAATTGACTATAGTAAAACCAGCACTTGTTATATTATCTAATAACTTGACAGTATACGAGTCACGAGCATGAAGGTGAACATTGAAATCCCCGCAAACAATTATGTTATCATAATTCATTGCACATGATGACTTGGTTTGAAAAAATGGATCAAGACGTGTGGATTTGTGAGGATTATACACACAGGACACTAACACTTTAATGGAACGATTATACGAATCGACAAACAAATATTCAATTCCAGCTTACTCGGACATCAAGACAGGTCTCATATTGATATGTTTTTTGCAATAGATTGCAACACCTTCACCTTTTTTATTTTCCCATCATTTCGTATCACTTTGTTATTATTAATATTACAGTGCATATCAGTGAGGTCTGCCGATAACCAGGTTTCGGTAAAACAAATCACATCCACTCAAGAATCTTCAAACACATATCTAACAAAATCCATTTTTTCTGTGTTAAGACTTCTAGCATTAAAATGTACAATACTAAAAGCCATTGCTTTGCTGACACAAAACATTTATCATTGCCAGACTGTTATCGCCAACACCACGTACTTTGTTGTTAGCAGACATTATTTAGTATGTAAACAAAAGCAACTTCAAGACGAAAAGATGAAAAAAGACTTAAGATACAGCAAAAGAGAAGCTTAAACGGGCCATCTTTACAGGAAAAATATAACACAAAACATACATAATTAAAATAAAGTCAGATATTAATAAATATCTGGTAGTCAGTGATAGCATTTTAAGTCGCTTGAACAGCCCCGCGCAATGTTAACACAGATGTAAGCTTTCCCGCTCGCCTCAATTGAATCGACTCTTGTAAAATTTTTCTGCTTTCTACTGATATTCTCTCAAAAATTCTAAATTGGCCTTCCGCGTCAATCGAAATCAAAGATTTTGTTCTCTTACGGTGTTCACTAAAGGCACGAAGTGTCCGATTGCGATCAAGGGCACTATGCAATTTTATAATCACAGCGCTGTTTGTTTGGTTTGCTGATCGCACAGGTCTGAATATGTCATGTATTAAAGATACTCTTTAAATTTTCTCCCTCCGTATATGGCACTTCAAATATTACAGCGTCGGCCGCAAACTTTGTTGCTTTTGTTGCTTGTGTCCTTTTTATTTCACTCTTCAGTTTGTCCACTTCGCTCTTAAAATTAGACGCAGCGTAGAAATTTTTTCGTCTATTCTCTTCACTAGTTTGTTCTCAATGTCAGTTATTTTGTCCGACAGAGGGGGCAGAGGACATCACTTGCGAACCATTATTTGTTTACAAACAAATAAAGTAAACAAAAAAATATATTTATATTTTGCTCGTTTGCAGTTCTTTAGGTGAAAACTGATTCACAGTATTAGGTGAAAACTGATTCACAGTATTGGTGGCTATTTAGGCCTCTATGCCTAAAATTGAAATATATCTTCATTAAACGACCCGCCCTAATGTGCAGTGGTCACACTTATTCACTTATTCAAAAAAAAACATTTACTCAATTTCTTCCGTTTATATTATTCCCGCCGGATAAACATTTAAGTTAATTTTCCCCTAATTCATATTGTCATACGGTTCGGACACAAAACCGTATTACTTGTGCGGACACTTCTTTGTTGACCGAGTTCAAGCGAAGACTTCGAGCTACCAGCCTCATCCAGGTAAATTAAGCGTTGTACAATATTATACATTTAAATAATTTAAATACACCCAAACACACTTATTATAACGAAAAACTCAAAACATCACTGCATTTTTCATTTACTTTTCTTATTTCACGACAACCCGAATAAAACCCTGGTAAAACGGAGCTTAAAAAGTAAAGTTTAACCGCGGTTTTTCATGGTCCTATCTTCGCCGAAAAGAATTTGAACGATTTTCACTTTATCCAGATAAAATCAACCAGTTTCAACACCTACAGTCCGCTAGTATTATAAAGTACACCAGCTAATCGCCACAGCACCAACATTTTTGAATAAACACAATCATCACGATCGACGATTCACCTTTTTGGTCAACCACAACGCAACACTTAACACAACACTTGCCACACCACCTGCGACAGGACACCAGTACATTAAGATTTTAATTACCACATTGGTTGTCACCGTTAACATTGATCAAGGTACGTGGTTATTACTTCAATTGCACCTTCGATTCATATATTCGAATACAAACACAAAAAGAAAATTGTTAAAAAGTGAGCTTATGCGCGTGCAACGTGTCGCGAGTTCGTTAGAAACACATAATTGTTGCAATTTATTTTATTAAATTAATTGTGCAATACGAGTGCCAACAAACAAAGTGCAACACATCACATCACTATTAAGAAAAGGCACTCCAAGCTATATCCTCAAAATTATAGGAAGCTATTTTTCGCATCACAAAATCCTCTACAGAAGCGATAACGGCCCAGAGGTGTATGATGTAAAAGCAGGGGTCCCGCAAGGATCAGTCCTTGGACCACTTTTGTAGAACCTTATGTACAACGGCGTCTTAAACCTGCAAATGCCTCCACGCACAAAAGTCGTTGGTTTTGCAGACGATATCGCGGTTGTAATTGAAGCAGCAGCTGGCGAAGTTGTACTTAAAATCAAAACATGGCTTCAATCAATGCACCTAAAGCTGGCCGACCATAAGACCGAAGCACTTTTAATAAGCAGCAGAAAGGCAGTGGAGTTTCTGAATATTCACGTGGGGACAGAGGTAATCACATCCAAGCCTGTTATCAAATATTTGGGTGTGATGATAGACTCCCGACCCAATTTTAAGACCCATTTGGAGTACGTCTCTAAGAAAGCATCTAGAGTGCAGTCAGGCTTATCGCGCATTATGCAAAATAACGGAGGACCGAGACACAGTAAACGAATCCTCTACAATAGGGTCATTACCTCAATCCTACTGTATGCGGCCCCAATCTGGGCCGACGCGCCGCCTGTGAAAAGCTACGCGAAAAAGATAACAACTGTCTATCGGCTAAGCGCCTTACGAGCGGTATGTGGACTCTGTACAATTTCAGACGAAGCATCTTATGTTATAGCTGGACAAATTCAAGTAGATATTATGGCTCATGAAATGAAACGAATTTATGAAAGGCTTTCCGGGAGTAACGGAACAATAAACCCAAACGAAGTAAAAGAGGAAGAAAGATGACAATCAATGAACACCTGGCAGAATCGTTGGAATAGCTTCCCAAAAGGCAGGTGGACATATAAGCTGATACCAAATATCAGCAAATGGATGGAGAGAAACCATGGTGACACAAACTTTCACCTTACACAGTTCCTCTCGGGACATGGGGTATATCGCAAGTATTTAACAAAATTTGGCCATGATAGTTCCCCTCGCTGCCCAACATGTAGATACAGCGAAGAAGTCGCGGAACACATTATGTTCCAATGTCCAGGTTACGCTCCTCAAGTTCGCACAATCTTAGACGGAGTAAACATCATTGACTTTATGCTCCAGTCAAGCGAAAAGTGGAAAAAATATGCGCTCTCGTATCGCGCATTCACATAGATCTTAGGCGTGCAAAGATGGCAAGACGTAGCCAACAACACAGGTAAAGAGCGAGTAAGATAACCAGCCCCGTGAGGTAATACCTCTTTTGGTAGTTCCGCGGGGAGAGTGGTCGTGGTGGAGAGAACGAAAAATAACACTGAAGATGGCACAACGCCGAAACCGGTTTGTTTCAAAACCAAATTTGACAAGGATCGACGGAAAATCGTTCCAAAATACATCAACTTTCTACCTTGTCGGAGTAAAAAAACAACAAAAAAGAGTTTAGTAACGTAGGTGTAGTCAAAAGACTGCAAGTCGTGCATGCTGCTATGGGAATAGCAGTACTCATGAGAGTTTTCTCTTCACGGGAGTTCCAAAAAAAAAAAAAAAAAATCACATCACTACAGTACAGTGGATATACGAGTGTACATAACCTTCCCAATTATTATTTAAACACGGAAGTTGTCGTAAATTTACTCCACATTTTAATTTGGGAACAATTTCTCTTTTTTAATATACATATACACATATTTTATTTATCCAAGTGCCCACTTCATTGCGAAGCGAGTTCAATTTTTTCATTTTATGACACTGCATAGCCCCATATTCGTATGGTATTAAAAAGGGTTTGGAAAACACGTTGCACATCATCATGATTCAATTATACAAGGTTGGATACTTATTGACGTTTAAGTTTTCCGACTGCCTTGTAAGGTTGCATTTAGAAAGCTCTGATAAAGGGGAAAATATTTTATGCCTTTTCGCGCAAAGGTAGTAGAAAAGTAGGTAACTAGTAGCGAAATGCGGTTTGTACATAGAACGAAACATATTTGCAGAAGTTTGATGTTTCAATTTATGTAATATAATATAACCGAATATTCAACCACACATGTATGTACATATATACATAGCACCTTAATACAACAAACTATATAAACAAAATACGCAAGTGTGATTTAGAAGCAAATATTTTTTACACATTTTATTAACAAAAACAATGTGATTTCAACCTTTTTAAAGTTTTTACATGCAGAAAATAGAACTATCACGTTTGAAAAAATTTTGATAATACATTTTTCTTTAATTCAATATCAATTTTAGCAACCAAAATAAGAGGTATATATTAAAAGCCCAGTAACTAGGATTGTATACATATTTCATTACAATTTCAAATTTTTTTAAAAATATAATTACCATTTTTGTAGATCATAAAATTGTAAGATTCAAGTCACTAAAAATGTAACATTAGTTGTTCGAAAAAAATTTTGTTTTATATGGAAAACACCACACAATACCTTCGTAAAAAAATTAAAGGAATTTTTATTGATATACATATGTTAGAAATCAAGTTAAGACGTTAGTCAAAACTGGTCAAAATACTAATAAATGTTCTTCTATTCGATATTTTAACTGTATAATTTTATGGTTGTTAATATTTATATAAATTCTTTTTTTTTAATTTTATGTTATTTTATATAAAATATATACAGTAAAAAATTTAATAACATAAAATGCTTACTTTGAAAAAAATATCAAACAAAATGATCTGACCTGACCGGGAATCGAACCAACGGCCAATCAATTTCATACATGCAAAGAAAAAAATGTAAATTTCTGTGCGCTGCTAGATAAGCAAGGCTACTGGAAAACATACGAGAATGCCGTCAATTCGATTATTTAATGTAGGGCATGCTGAAATAATTTGAAAATTACAAAAAGGCACCAGTGTTGCCTGCCAGGCCATTTCACAAGAAAAGTACTAATTTCCACGTGTTTGAAAACATTTTTTTCCCTTAAATTAAAAGAGAGCAACACAGGCTACCTTAAGGCAGCGTGCAAGAGTGAGACAACTGCCTAGTTATCCAACCTTGTATAATTGAATCATGGCACATCATATTGCCACTTTGCACACACACTGATTTAGGCAACATTTTGTATATAGAGTTGGATAAACACGAAGAATTTATACGTTGCACAGTATAAGAACACGTTGCATATTATTGTACTTCAAACGCCGTTTTTTAACGTTGATACGTTGCACATTCCACTATCAACATATTACGTATTTATATTCCACGACATTTATAACACCGATACATATATTTGTTAGCACAGTTGGGTAGCGAGCACTTCTTACAATTGTACACATACGCTGCAAGCAAACAATATAAGTACATTAAAATAAACATTTTGAATAAAGAGTTGAAAATATATTATAAATATAAACAACCTAATATATTTTAACTTTGTTGGTTCATTCTCTCGAAATATACAAGCGACATCGAATATCAGCTCCATTGACAGGCTTGTGTCGTTTTTGGTTCTAAAAAACTTGCTTCATAACAACTTCTCATACAATTTACTAAAGCTTCCAGGCTAGGTAATAGTTATTTAAAGAAAAATGGAAGCATTCAACAATCTGAGTAATGCGGAGTGGTTGTCCAAAGTGGACAATGCATGTCTGCAATAGCCTCTCAATTGGAAGTGCTTGAGAAACCAGACAAGGATAAAAAAGATCTCCTCTCTTCCAGTACGCGAACACAATATCCACCTTCGTCCGTGTGATACGGAAGTGTTCAAAGGAGATTATGAGTCGTGGCCGTATGGCCATATACATCCTGAACAAGCGCCTTATTCCGGTTGAGAAAATATTCCACCTTAACCATAAGACTCAAGGAGAGGCTAAAGATATCGTTAGAAAGTGTCCACTCACCAATGAAGTTTTTCAAACTGCCTGGAAAAAGGTGTATGAGAGATACGAAAATGAACGTGTTCTCGTAAATATACAACTGAAATTACTTTATAACTTACATTCGATAGAAAATGAGTGTGGTAGCTCAATAAAAAGGTTGCAGCGAGGTATTAACAATTGCCTATCGTCCGTATCCAGTCATCAAATTGACATTTCGAATTGGGATGCAATTGTAATTTATCTTTGCTCAACGAAATTACCCGAAAGTACACTGGCTCTATGGGAACAGACCGTAGACCACAAAAATGATATACCGAAATGGGAAGAAATGGACAGGTTCCTTTCTAATAGGTTTCAAACATTAGAAACCTTAACAGGGCGAAAAGATTCCAAAGCTGTCGGAGCACCAAAGTCTGAAATACAACGACAGCCTGCTGAGGTCCCTACTAAACGACTTGCCGACTACCAGTCAAGCATGACCACTTCTACGTGTAAAATGTGCAAATCAAATGAGCACAAATTACGCAGCTGTTCACGATTTCTAAGGCTGACACCAGCTGACAGAATCGAATTCGTGCAGAAGAACAACGGTTGCCTGAATTGTCTAAGCTTTGGACATACTGTGTCAAGATGCACTAGCGCATTCAATTGCAATACGTGTCACTCTGTCACTCTGAAAGGTGATTCAAATTATACCTGCAGATTCCTGCCTCATCATGCTGTCATCAAGGCGGAGAGCAGCTCAACGAAAGTCCGTGTGGTCTTCAATGCCTCAAGTCCAAAGGCTAATGGCATAAGCCTTAACGATGTGCTCCATCCAGGGCCAGTGCTCCAAGCAGATCTTCCTATTATAATCCTGCGTGGGAGATTATATAAATACGTTTTCAACACCGACATAGAGAATATGTATCGCCTATTCTGGTACATGACAACAAGACGAAGTATCAGCGCATAGTTTTTCGTGCAAAGTCAACCGAACCAATCAATCTTTACGAGCTAAAAACTTAACTTTCGGTATAAATTGTGCTCCTTACCTCGCGATAAGGACACTTTTACAACTAGCTGATCATTCTGTAAACTCCTTTCCCATAGTTTCTAACATTTTAAGAAAGTACATGTACGTTGACGATGTACTGGCGGAAGGACATAATATCGACTCTGCCATAAAAGCCAGAGATGAAATAACTCACGTATTACATTCAGCCGGTTTTCCATTATGAAAATGGACTGCCAATTGTGAAGATATTCCGACAATCCACCTACTTTCTGAAGATTTTTTGGAATTTGAAGAAACGAGCGCAGTAAAGGCTCTGGGTATACGATGGAATGCCCGTATGGACTTATTTTACTTTAAGTCAAGGCCATTGGAAGGGGGTATTGCCGTTGCAAAAAGAACGATCCTTTCGGCCATCGCCGAAGTTGTACAAATATGGCTAACTGCGCACCGCAACTACTGACAGCTGCGTTAATGGGCTAGTTATACGGCGACTTCCGAGTACGAGTATACACTCGTATATATGAGTGTGATGTTGATCGCATTGCACGCTTTTGGTAGCTCCAAATAATCTTTAGCAGTTTCATATAGTATGCATTGTTCCAAAAATCGATTACCGCTTCAAACTTCCACTCCTTGAAATGTTTAAAGCAGACAGCTTAAAAAGGAAAGAAATTATTTCTTGCTCTGAATATCAAATTATGTCCCTAATTCTTTGCTTGTACCAATCAGCGTATGCGGTTATATTCTTATCAATATCCATTGTAGTGGCAGTGGCAGCACGAACGGATAATACTAAATGAAGCATTATAGTGCTTTGTTATGTTTGCAGCAGTTTCATAGATGCAATTACCAGCAATAGTTTGTAGTAAAATTAGATAAAATCTCCACACCTTAAAATGTTCAAAAGCAGACAGCTTAAAAAGATAAGAAATTAATTCTTGCTCTGAATATCGAAGTAAAATGTTATAAATATAAAACCTTTGTAAATTTTATATCGTCTACGCCTGCACTTATCCAGTTTGTAAAATTGGCAAAGGTTGGCTTTGTGTTGCTTATATGTATGTAGTTCTAAAACAATGTGTAAGTGATTTGAACCAATTTGATAACAAAGTCATTTCACACATGTTATTTTTTTTTTTTTTTTTTTAATATGAAATATTATTTAATTAAGGACTTATTCCGCTGCTATTATCCTATTCCGCGAAAACAAATAACTCTCTGATTAACCCAAATTCAGCTTGCAGAAAATCATTCAGTACCAATTCCAACCCATCAACGTTCTTCTGACTTAGTATGTAGTTGCTGGCAGTGAGAATATTGCACTCTTGTAGCACAGCGAAATAGGTATACTACCTATATTCCAAGGCAATTTGCAGAAATGTCGTGTAACTAACAACTGTTCAAGAGGGCTTAAATTTTGTAGCAGCGATTTTAGCTCAAACTGATCATACAGTACAGGTTTGGTACATCTCTCTTCTATAGCCAGAAATACAACCTATAAACTCTCGCTTATTTCATAGCCCATTCCGATTTCACATGAAGTTAAATATAAACTCTTTTTAAATTCAATATCTACTTCTTTCAATTTGTCCGCCATTTAGATTTTTGTTTCGAGCTGCAGTTCGTTGATGAGCACTTTTCGTTCACGTTTTTTAATGCATTAATGTAGGTGTAAGGATGATCCAAAACGCAAAGCTTAACCGAATTTTAACAGATTACAAATCAGATTTTACGCGTAAGTTAATGATGTGTTTGTGTTGAAGGGGCAATTGGGGGGAGAGGGAAATGGGGGTACGAAAATAGCCAAGCAGTTTGTGTATTTATCGCGCATTTCGTTTTTGGAAAATTATAAATTTTTTTCTTTAATGCATAAAACTCAATTTTGCTTTCAACATTTGTCACTTAGAGAATAGTTGTTATTGTAACTACACAGGAGAGTTGTTGTTATTGCATGTACATATGTATGTATGTAATTTCTTTTACGCTCAAATAACGTTACATTTTTTTTATTTCTATTGTGATTGCATATCTTTGTGGTCGCATGCTTTTCTAATTTTCAAATGCCAATTTAAGATTCAATGCCAGATCAGATTTTGTGACGCTAATTTTCCAGTCCATCACATACTTAAACATACAAGTGTGTAAAGTTCAATCTAAAAATTACATTATTTTTTCTCTCTTACAATTTTTATTGAGCTCAGAATTTTTATTTAGCGGAATCGATAATTGAATTCAACGCAGATTTTAGCAGCACTTCCGCCTCAGATCAAAGTAAACATGGTCTTGTCATACAGCAAGAGGAGTTTAAAGCTCTCTGAGAGAAGACAATACTTGGACACGACAATCTGAGTAATGCGGGGTGGTTGTCCAAAGCGGACAATCAGACAATTCGGATGAAATACAAAACTTCCTTTGCCAGCAATATAAAATACATGTCTGCAATAGCCTCTCAATTGGAAGCGCTTGAAAAACCAGACAAGGATGCAAAAGATCTCCTCTGTCTTCCGGTACGCGAACACAATATCCACCTTCCTCCGTGTGATACGGAAGTGTTCAAAGGAGATTATGAGTCGTGGCCGTATGGTCATATACATCCTGAACAAGCGCCTTATTCCGGTTGAGAAAATATTCCACCTTAACCATAAGACTCAAGGAGAGGCTAAAGATATCGTTAGAAAGTGTCCACTCACCAATGAAGTCTTTCAAACTGCCTGGAAAAAGGTGTATGAGAGATACGAAAATAAACGTATTCTCGTAAATACACAACTGAAATTACTTTTTAACTTACATTCGATAGAAAATGAGTGTGGTGGTAGCTCGATAAAAAGGTTGCAGCGAGATATTAACAATTGCCTATCGTCCCTATTTAGTCATCAAATTGACATTTCGAATTGCTCAACGAAATTACCCGAAAATACGCTGGCTCTATAGGAACAGACCGTAGACCACACAAATGATATACCGAAATGGGAAGAAATGGACAGGTTCCTTTCTAATGGGTTTCAAACATTAGAAACCTATACAGGTCTAAAAGATTCATAAGCTGTCAGAGCACCAAGGTCTCAAATACAACGTCAGCCAGCTTATGTCCCTACTAAACGAATTGGCGCCTACCGGTCAAGCATGACCACTTCCATATGTAAAATGTGCATATCCAATGAGCACAAATTACGCAGCTGTTCACGATTTCTAAGGCTAACACCAGCTGACAGAATCGAATTCTTGAAGAAGACAACGGTTGCCTGAACTGTCTAAGCTTTGGATATACTGTGTCAAGATGCACTAGCGCATTCAATTGCAATACGTGTCACTCGCGACATAACACGCTCCTTCATTTATAGACAATTCGCCTCGCCGAACGCCTACGAGCCCCTCAGATGATACGCCGTCAGCATCAAAGCAAGCTCGAGCATGGCGAGATTCTTCTAAAGCAAAAACTGGCGAAAACTCAAACATACAGTCATGCCATGCAAACACAAACACAGGCATACTGCTAGGAACAGCTCGCGTACATATACACCTGAACGGCACAGTTTTTTCAGCACGCGCTCTTATTGATTTTGGATCTGAATGTTCATTCATAACAGAAAGACTCAAACGAAGAAACAACCTGCCATCAACAAGAACGCATGCCCAAGTGTCAGCCATTTCAATTTCGGTATCTGCGCAGGTTAAAGAAGCGTGCAAAATAGAGTTGCGGTCACCAGTTGACACACTCTTTCGATTGAATGCTACTGTGCTTGTATTAGCACAACTAACTGCAAATCTGCCAACTACACCTCTTAGCGCCTTAACTCAACAAGCATTTCCAGACTTAGTTTTGGCGGATAAAAGGGCAGTCTGAAGAAGAATGTACTTAGTACAATTCTCGCTCAGCAAAACAGTGTTCAGTTAGATATTAACCGGCCGCACGGTTACAACAAGTCCAACTAACAATATAGCTTCATATTTCAGTGAAGTTGCACTGGATAAGCAACTCACCTCTTTCTGGAAAGTATAGGATTTACTGAAAAGCCGAAGCCAAAGCGAAGAGGATAGATATTGTGAGAAGCTATACAAAGCTACGACCCTAAGAAACGATTCTGGAAAATACATAGTGGCCTTACCCTTTAAACAGGATTTCCTAGTAAATACCTGCCTGGGACCATCACTAAAAAGGGCCTGCTCGCAATTATTTCGTAATGAGACGCGATTTTCGGTCTTACATAGACAATCACTTTATAAGCACTTTGTTATCTCATGATTTTAACCAACATAACTCGATTATAAATGAAAATGGTAGAATACTGGATTTGGTATTTGCTACCAATGACTTAAATTTATATTGTGAGGAATGCTTACATCCAGTTTTGGGTAATAGCTTTCATCACACGGCGATCTTTATTGGCATTAAATTTTATAATTTTGAAAATGAAGAATGCACATTTTTAGCTGAGCGAGACTACGCTAAGGCAGATTATGGGGCGATAAACAATAATTTAATCAATATTGATTGGCAGATTATAAGTAATTCGAATCGTCCTAAGGCATCATATGAGATTTTCTGTGATTATCTGAATTTGGCCATCTCTCATTATGTTCCATTGAAACGACCCATGACCAGTAATAAACCACCTTGGTTTAACACTAAACTTAGTAATCTAAAGAACAAGAAAAATAAGGCCTTTAAGAAAGGCCTTCGACTGTCTCCATAACTTTTTATTTCGACATTATATGTATAATGTCGAACGTAACCTTAAATCTAACCCATCGAGTTTTTGGCACTTTATTGATTCCAGAAGGAAAACAAATGGTTTCCCCACTAGCTTACAGTACGACGGCGCCATCTCTGAAAATACGTTGGACTCATGTGACTTATTTGCTAATTTTTTTCAGAAAGTCTATGAGACGCATGACACCTCTTTACTTCCTACGTTTACACCTACACATCTGCCTACAATTACTTCCTTCTCTGTGTCAAGTAAAGATGTTTTGTTGGCAATTTCTTCACTGAATTCTAGCCCAAGTTCGGACTCTGAAGGATTCCCACCGTTATTATTTAAAAATTGCACCAACTCAATAGTTTTTCCTATCGCGCTTCTTTTTCAAGACTGTTTGAGCAAAGGAACTTTTTTAAATCAATAGAAGATATGCACTATCGTCCCAATTTTTAAATCTGGCGACCGAAATGACATATGCAACTATAGACCCATAGTCAAACAAAGCACCTTGGCCAAAATGTTTGACCATAAAATTCAAATTAAACTTTTCGATCATGTATACGGTGTTATTTCTAAGCATCAACATGGATTTTTTTCGGGAAGGTCAACCTGTACGAACTTAGCTTTGTTGACGAATCATGTAATTAACGCTTTTAAAAACCGAGCGCAAGTAGATGTTATCTATACGGATTTCGCCAAAGCATTCGATAAAGTTAACCACTTTGTACTTTGTTATGGCGTGAGCGGCAAACTGCGTGATTTCTTTGGAAGCTTCCTAACTGGTAGGATACTCCTTGTCAAAATTGGAGGCGCAACATCAAGAGTTACTGTTGACGCAGCCTCAGGTATACCGCAGGGGATCCACTGTGGACCACTCTTATTTCTGTTGTTTATTAATGACTTGCCGGTTTGCTTTAAGTTTACAAACTGCCTACTGTTCGCTGATGATGTGAAGCTTTTCTCTGTTGTACGAAGCTACTCAGACAGTTGCAAAGTGCAACATGATCTCGACGAACTAGTAAAATGGTGTACATTAAATCGGTTACATCTGAACATAAATAAGTGCTACGTTGTTACATTTTCTAGAAAGACTATGAATAATGTTATAAATGATTACCAATTAAACAGTTGCACGATATCTAGATGTGACGAAATGAAAGATTTGGGTGTTATCTTTGACTCAAAGCTTACATTTACGAAACACATCGACTATACCGTATCTAAAGCTTTTGCAATGTTAGGGTTTATTAGAAGAAACACAAAGGAGTTTAAAGATCCATATACCTTGAAATCACTCCATATGTCGTTAGTCAGGAGTCGCCTCGAATATTGCCCTATCATATGGAGTCCCTATTATGACATTCATTCGATGAGAATAGAACGTGTTCAAAGAATTTTTACAAAGTTTGCTTTGTGCAAGTTACAGTGGCATAGTTTCCTCCCCTCTTATGTTGGGAGGCGAAAGTTACTAGGTTTGCAGTCCTTGAATGACAGGAGAACATATTTTTCGATAATTTTTATATACATATAATATTATCAATGGCCGTATTAACCGTACGTGCCTTACAAATTTATTGAAATTATATATTCCACCACGAAACCTAAGGAATAATCGATTGTTTGAAAGTGAACTGCAATTTTCTAATTATAGTGATAATGAATCAATTGCTAGATGTGTCAGGCTTTGTACTACCTTTTCAAAAAACATCAGCAAAGAATATAAATAAGTTTAAATGAAATTGTTTTTGCCATTCAATTAACTAATTTTTACGTAGTCCTAATTAGTATGTAAGAATAATGTTCTGTAGACCGTAGATAAATAAAAAATAAAATATATCGAAGGGAGTCATACCCGCGACGACCATTGCCGCGTCATCCGAAGTTATATTATACGCACACGTCACTCGTAGAGCGCATAGCTATACACAGTCTCGTAAGGCTTCCGGTAGGCTTTTACTTTCAATGACTTAGCCCAGACTGGCGCTGCATACAGCAAGGCTGAGCTGATTACTGTAGCTAAAATGGAACGTCTGCTGCTTCTAGGTCCGCCTATGTTTGGGAGCATTCTTGATAGAGCACCGTAAGTTTTTGATGCCTTATGTGTTACATAATCTGCGTGTGGTCCGAAACATAACCTATCGTCGATAATTACACCAATGTACTTTAACTGGCGGGAGGATCGTATAGTGCGGCTATTTACTTTAAATACCGCCACCTCAGGTTTCTTCTGACTACTATCGTTTCACCAGTACCCCTGTTTACGGGTTGTATTAAACATTTTATGTGACATCGCTGCGTCGCATGCCATTGTGAGGTCGGGAACCAGCTCGCAGGCTCCCTTTACTGCTTCTTGTTCTGGAGACATCATGTTGGATGCTTCTCTTAAGACAAGAGTAAACAGGTCCTTGTCAAGGGTTGCCGGGCTCCATGAGCGGTGATGGTGTTTATTACCGTGACCGTGACTTGCAGCCAGTGAGCCACTCGTTTATGTTATGTCAATGATAGACTCTCTGTTATCTCTCCGGAATGTGCTGATATTTCCGCGATTCGCCAATACGAGGTCTAGAGGAGCCCAGGCATTAAAGTCATCAACGATTATTAAAGGATGTCGCCCGGATGCTGTCTCAACTAATTTGTATGGCTCTGATATAATAGCCACGTCCGTCTTCGTCTCTGCCACCGTTTGCTTCAGGAGGTCCTGAGCAGCTTGGCAATGATTTAAGTTTATTTGTATAAACTTCATTTTAGCATTTTGGCTGTTGCTCGTTTGTATGACGGGCACCTGTTACCTCCCGAGACATGATCCGACGGTTATTCTTTTCCGTGCTGGCATAGCAGGTACTTAGGTGTATTTACGCAGTCCTTTGCTGCGTGCCCTGCGCCACCGCATCTTTTGCACAGCTCGGATCTATCGCAACTTGTACATTCGTTTGAAATGTAGCCAAACGACCAGCATCGGAAGCAGCGTGTTGGCTGCAACACCTTTCGTAAACGGCACACAATCCAGCCTACTTTCACCTTACCTTTCGACAGAAGGGTACTTGCGGTATTCGCAGGCACACTTAGCGTGGCGATTTGTGTGCTGCCATATGCCTTGCGAAGACTTTTCACTGCCGAGACATATACATTAATGGACGCAAATTGCTCGTTAATTGCCTGCACAACGTCTTCTCTGGTAGATATTTCGTCCAGGTCTTTGCACTCAACGGTTATCTCGTGTGTGAGGGCTCTCATTTCAGCTTCGTCGTTCAGCACTTTTTTAACCAGGTCTTTGTATTGGGACCTACCTGCCTGCCCCTAGTATTAAGCTGTGGCAACATCTCTCCTTTTTGTGTTTTGCGGATACGAGTGACGAGATTTCCGAAATCGTATTAGCTAGGCTCAGATTTTATTTTCCGAAGTATATCGGCATAGGACGTTTCACCTTTCTTGGAAATTATAAAAGCGTCAGGTTTTCCTTTTGCAACTGATTTTGGGGTATCCCTACGCACAATTTCCGAGAAGGTCGGAGTTTAATTTTTGCCCGTTTCTGAAACAAGGCGTCGCCTGGTTCTGCGCACCTCAGCCCAAGCCCCGTTCTCATTTGACTTGGCAGTGGGCTTAGGTAAATTGTCTTTCTTAACATCGCCTTTAGGGTGAGATTCCGGTACTCGGGGAGACAATATTCTGGTCCGCTTTCCTGATTGCGGTGAGGAGTTCTCCTTAGCAGAACCCACATCGTTACGGAATCTAGACCTCTTCCCACAACCAAAGCTGGCTTTATCAGCCATGTCTATTTTCTGTAAGTCAGCCAGTGTTGAGACCATGTTTCTCATTTGCTGATTTACGGGCCTTTGGAGTGCCATCATTTTAGCCAGCTCATCAATCCTGGAACCGAGCAGGCTTAAAGCGTCGGTATTATCCAAGGGGGAGGCAGCGTTCCCCACTTCAGGTTCACCTGCTTGAGAGCAGCTGATGGTTACAAACTCTGCAGCGGCAGGATCGCTCCTGGACTCGGAGGCTCCTGAGTTATCAGCAACCGCTCTGACAACATTCGGAGAAGTTGTCCTCTCTGGCGATCTTGCCACTTTGGAGCTGCGTGCAAATGAACTTTCTTTCTCTATTACACTTCGTTCAGCGTGCAGCTTCCCGCACCGTGGTGAACGCGAGCTCATCCAATGGAAGCTCTTCTCCCACCGAACAACGATTTGAGATTTCGCACCGCAGTTTTTTCGCCAATATCAGTCAGGGCTTGGCTTGATGTTATTTTGAAGTTAGTTTTAACTTATTTAATTTATGTAATTTATACAAAGATAAATTCGATTATTATGCTGGTTTAAATAAATTTTCTATATATATGTATATTATTTTGTTTTGACTTTTTGTTATCTCTATTATATTTAATTTGATTATTATAAAATTTATTTTAATTTTATTATTATTAATATTATTTATAACAAATTAGCTTAAATAGGTAATCTTATAAGCTAATTGAGTTGAAGCTATAGCGACTAGGCCTTAAGCTTAATTTTGTGAGGGGTTAGATACATGTATGTGTTGTGTATGTGTGTATATGTATTAGGGTGTCCCTTAAATTTCGAAGTGTTTAATTTTTTATGCATACCTTCTTAAAAGTTTTGTTTTAGCATAATACTATTTAAAAAAAAATATCAGCTCGTTTTATCAACGACAACCCGTGCCGACTTGCGATTGAAACTTGTTCATACAAGAACCGCGCAACTGAGCGCTGCAACCTGTAGCGACGGGTTGCAATTGCCATTTCGTATTTATGTTTCAGGTCATTAGAGTGCAATTGTTTAAAGCATAAAGATGTCGGTTGAATTACGAAATGATAAACAAAATATTTTCCTTATCGGTTTGCTAGCCATCAAATTAGTGGTGCAAAATTACCATCAAATCGACAAGTTCTCGCTGTATTGTTTTATAATATTCGAGAAGTAAAATTGACTGTCAGTGAAAGTGCAAATTTAGTGATTAGGGAGTGTATCATATATTGGGAAAGGCAAGAAAATCGTTAAAATGATTTTAAGAATAATCTTGATAACTTATTTGATATCGCACATGCTAATGCTTTTGATATGATAAGAATAGAGGAAGACAAACTATTTCTGATGAAACAACGGGAGCCAGGTCGACCAGGATGTCTTGGTGGTGTGGACAGAAAGTTAGCGGATAAAGAAGAAAGAGCTAAACAAAGACAGATAGGAGAAGAGGAAAGAAATGTCAGACATAGGGAGTTATTGACAGTCCCATCAACTTCAACAGCCATTAATGTAATAAACTCAGATGATTCAGGGGAAGAAGAGATTTTGGATACACAAAACGCAGTACCAGAAGAAGCTCCATGCACTAAAAAAAGAGGTCGAAAAAATATTGTAACACCTAAACTTGTTGCGACATTGGATCGATGTCAACTCAGCATAAGAGACTCTGTTTACATTCTTCATGCAGTCGTAGAGGCACTTGATCTAAGTAGCGATGATTTCACCATCAACAAGTCCTCAATTCAGCGAATTCGTACTCAGACTAGAAAATCCAGAGCAGAAGCAATAAAAGCTGACTTTCAGAACAATATACCTGATGTAGTAACAGTTCATTGGGATGGGAAACTTTTACCTGGGTTGGACGTGCGAAGTTCAAAAGAAGAACGTTTACCAATTATTGCTTCATTTGACAATAGAGAACAGCTTCTCGCAGTACCAAAACTAGACAGTTCTTCTGGTAAGGATCAAGCCAATGCCGTTTCAATCGCCCTCTCCGATTGGAATCTTAATGAAAAAGTACAGATAATGTGCTGCGATACAACTGCTTCTAATACCGGCCGTTTCAGTGGAGCTTGTGTTCTTCTAGAGCAGATTTTAGAGAGAGAGTTACTGCTATTTGCTTGTCGCCATCATATTTATGAGCTGGTCCTAAAATCTGTCTTTGAAATCAAACTGAAACAAGTAACTAATAGTCCTGACATTCCCTTCCTCAAAAAGTTTAGAGACAGTTGGAAAAACATCGATTCTAATAATATTGAACTCTGCCTTGATTTCATACAGAATTATACTGCTGAGACTGATATTACATCCTTGTTGATGTATTATAAGGCAGAACTAGACAAATCTTTTGTAAGAGATGACTATCGGGAATTGGTAGAGCTATGTGTAGTATTTTTGGGAGGAGATAAAGAACGTAAAATAAAAATCAGACCTCCTGGAGCTATGCACCAGGCAAGATGGATGTCAAGAGCAATATATTCATTGAAAATATGTTTACTGCAGTCTCAATTTCGTATGAACGCTAATGATAAAAAGGCTCTGCAAGATGTTTGTTTGTTTATTGTAACATTGTATGTTAAACCATAGCTTCAATGCTCGGTGGCGACTAAAGCACCAAACCAAGATTTGTGCTTTTTGAAAGCATTGAAAGGGTATGAAAAAGTTGGTGCAGCTATATCTAAAGCTTCCATAAGCAAGTTTAGTCAGCATTTATGGTACCTTTGTGAAGAAACTGTTAGTTTATCACTTTTTGATAATAAAGTTGATAATGAGACTAAAATGAAAATTATTGCCAACTTAAACAGAGAGGAAAGTCCGAATATTGGAAAGCGCTACATTCCATCGACGCTAGAAATGTCTAATACGTTGTTTGGTAAGTCTAATTTTTATAGATCTTATGTATATTATTTTTGTTATTTAAAATTTAATATATTTTTGTTTTGTTTCAGATAAAACTCTGGATGATTTTGTTTCTATGCGGAGCATCAATTTTTTTTCAAGATTTCAAATAGATGCAAGCTTTCTCCACGTCGATGTATCTGCTTGGGAAGGTAATGCTGCCTTTCAGGATGCTTTACGAAAAGTAAGCCAATTAAAAGTCGTAAATGACACTGCTGAAAGGGCAGTTAAATTAATGTAAGACTTTAACGGACTAATCACAGCCGAAGAAGAGCAAAAACAATTTTTATTACGATGTGTCCAAGAACATAGGCACTTATATCCAGATTGTAAAAAAAATACTCTAAAAAGAAGTTATCCTGCTTAATTTTAAGGTTCTTTTAATAAATATTTGTCTAACCTAACCACTTTTTTGATTTAATAGCGTTTTAATCAATTTTACAGTAACACAAATAATAAATAGGCTATATCTCAGAATAATGGCTATATACTAAGACAAAGAAAACTTTGGGGGGTTGGTCGGCACGAGTTGCACTCGTCGTAGAAAGATGAAAATTTATATTTGAGTATATATTTACATTTATAAAAAATATATAGGGTATGCGTTTTGAATTTCTAAAAAAAAATTTTTTCGTCATATAAGGGACACCCTAATATGTATTTACACTTTATTATAATAAGGTATTTGTGTGTGTTTCGTATTCCTTTTTTTCTTATGTATATGTACATACGTACCTAGTTTTAAATACGATGGTAGAGATTGGTGGTTTTAAGGAACTTCATTATTAGGAGCGTATTTTCTTTAGAGGGAGAGGAGATGATTGAAAGGGGATCTAATTCCCCAAAGATTTGGTTTCTGTGTGTAGAATAAATAGGGCAGTGTTGCATTAAGTGGGGTATGGTGATATTTGTTTCGGAGTCACAGTTGCAAGTTACGGGGTTGGAGTTGTGGAGTGGGTAATTTTGGTGTGCCCTAGTGGCAGTCTCAAAAGTTTTATTGTGTCGAGTCGGGAGATTTTGTCAGTGTCAGGTAGTAGATAGTCTCTGATTTGGGTTTTTTTATGGTTTTTTTGTCGATACCAGTGGTTAGTATCGTTCCATTCTGTAAGCGTTATCTTCGAAAAGTGTTGGTTGGTGTATTTTTTAATATCTGACAAATTATAGTTGTGCGTGCTGTAGATTGGCATTTGGAGTGCTTGTTTGGCGGCACGGTCCGCAAATTCATTTCCAGGTATATTAACGTGGCCTGGTACCCAGCACAATTTAAGCTTAGGGTGATTTTCTATAAGTGCATTTCTTATCTCTGTAGTATAGAAATCTTGGTTGTTGATGTTTGAGATGGCGTCAAGGGCGGATAGTGAATCTGAGCAGATAAGAAAATATTGTTTTTTGTTTTTCGCCCAGTTGATGGCTTCGTGTAAGGCAATCATTTCTGCCGAGAAAATACTGCTATAGTGGGGTAGGTTTGAGATTTTAACAACTTTGTTATTTTGTATGATGCTGTATGTTGCGTTCCCGTTGCTAACAGACCCATCGGTGTAAATTATGTTATATGTATTGTGTTTTTTTTTCTATTTCTTCGAAGGCTACTTGGTATTGTATTGGACTAGTTTTATCCTTGGCGAAGGCTCGCAAAGAGGTAATGATATATTTTTGGTTTAAGGTCCAAGGGGGATATTTGCATACTGTTCGTTTCGCTGTATTTGATGGAAGATGTAATTTGGAACATTGTTTGATTATGTTACCTAAGGCTGGTTGTACTTTAAAAGGAGTTTTTCTTTTTATGTAGTTGTTAACATATATGTAAAGAGGGTTGTCGTGACTGGTGACTATTCTATCGTAAAGTTTTGATATGGTAAGGTCTCTTTGGTTTGCAATTGAGATAATGTTTGATTCGAACATCATATTTTTAATTGGGGTGGATCGCAGGGCACCTAACGCGGCTCTGACGGCAGAGTTGAGAATGGTTTTGATTTTATTCGGTTGGGATTTGGGTGCTTGTCCAAATAAAAACAGTCCATAATTTATTTAAGTTAATAATAACGTTCTCACTACTGATATAAGAGATTGCGTGTCGCAATTAAATTTTGGGGAAGCAAGGCATTTTATAACGTTCAGTTGCGTAACTAAAGACGAGCACAGATACTCAATGTGAGAGTTCCACCTGTATCTTCTGTTTATTATTATGCCTAGTATTTTGATCTCTTCGCAGGTTGATAACTCTATATTGTTTGACATGATTGTAGATTGGCAGTTATGTTTACGACAGATGTGGATGGACTTGCTCTTCGTTGATGACAAAATCGCTCCTGAGTAATTACACCAAACCTGGATGTCTTCAAAAACGCTATTCAAGTTGATTGTTGGGTTTCTTTCCTTTTTTGATTTAACAATAATATTAAAATCGTCTGCATATGAACAGAACTCTATTTCTTTGTGTAAAGCTAGAGTGGAACAAAGTTTGTTATATGCTATTATAAATAAGACGACCGATAACGGAGATCCCTGAGGGATTCCGTTTTCTACTGACATTGCGTCGGAGTAGTGGTTGTTCATGCGTACTATAATTTTTCGGCTTGTCATAAAATTTAATATGTATCTTAATATTTTGGGACCTACTTTCCATGCTATAAGCTGGTCGACTATTGTGTGCAGACCGATTTTTTCGTAAGCCTTTTCGAAATCTAAAGATATTATTGTTAGGTGATTTTTGAATGAGAGCCTGTTTGCAGCTAGATAGTCTATCAGAAGTAGACTGTCAGCTGTCGATTTTCCTCTCTTAAAGCCAATCTAGCAGTTTGTTGTTTGTTACAAACCACCATAGCCGATTTGCAATTATTTTGTCTAGTATCTTGGCCATACATAAGTTGAGGGAAATCGGTCTGTAGGATTCGGGTTTCGTTTTATCAGATTTAGGCTTTGGGATTGGAAAGATTATACTGTATTTGAATGTTTGAGGTATATTATTTGTTAAAATGGAGTTATAGAGGTTCACTATGCGATTTTTGATTGTGTAAGAGGCGTTGCGAATCATCGGGTAAGAAATTCTGTCGGTGCCTGGGGTTTTACCTTTTAATTTATTTAATGCTGCTTCAAATTCTAGGAGGTTAATATCTTGTTCTAATTTTTGTGCTTGCTGTGAGGTAATATAACTTGGTATGCCTTGTAATACTCTATTTTTTTGTTCTTGGAAGTTTTGTGGAAATTTTTGGTCTGCCGCTAGCTCACTCCAATGGTTGGCGAATTCATTGGCGATATCTTTGCCTTGTGTTAACTCTTGAGATGGGTTTCTACTCGATTGCAGACAATGGATTCCATGAGACAGCTTATACCCACAAAATCGACGTATGTTTGCCCATATTTTTGCTGTTGGAGTATTCGGGCTTATCTCGGTTGTGAGATTTTTAAATGATAGGGCTTTTGCTTTTTTAATCTCTTGTTTTAGAGCCGCGTTTACCTTTTTGTAGCCTACTAAGTTTTCTTGAGTCATGTTTCTTTTGAAAATGTAAAATAGTCTATTTTTGTCTTTTTTTAATTCCTCTAGGATGCTATTCCACCATGGGACCGAGTGTTTTTTTTTGTGCATTGGTGGTTGAGGGATGGATTCGTTTGCTGCTTGGAGTATAATTTTTTTTAAGTTGGCAGTTTCCACATTTACGTTTAGTCTAACTGGACGAGTAGTTTCAAGTTGAACGCATTTTTTGTTGTAGAGTAGCCAGTCCGCAAGGTCTGTTCGTAAATTTCTTTTGGGGCGTGTTTTTGTATTTAGTGAATCTCGAAATAGTGTAATAATAATTGGGAAGTGGTCACTACCGTTTAGGTCGTCTTGTGCTTTCCATTCTGTATGAGTAGAGAGCTCGGGTGAGCAAAAAGAAAGGTCTATGTGGGTGAGGGTGCTATGTGTTGAAAAGTGGGTCGGCGATTTATTATTTAGTAGTACATAGTTTGATTGGTTTATAAAGTTTGCTAAAAGCACACCCTTACGGTTGTTTCTACTTGAACCCCAATCCTTGTGCCAGGAATTAAAATCTCCTGTCACCAGACAGGGACTATTTCCATGGTTTAGGGCGTTTTCTAGATTATGACATTGAAAATTCTTGGAAGGAGGTATATAAGCGGAGGTAATGTTAAATTTAATTATTGAATGTATCTCTATCCTTATTTGTTTGTACTTCTGTATGTTGTATAGATTTGAGTATAAGCAGAGCCACACCACCAGTTGAATTGAAGGCGTAGAGAGAAAAATTATTTGGGATTGGGATGTTTATTGGTTGAGGACGAATATGGGTTTCTTGAACGGAAATGATTTTTAATCCATAGCGTTTTATTAATGTTAATAGTTCATTGTAGTTGTTAATATAACCATTCATATTCCTTCTGTCTACTTTATCGAGAGTCATTATCGCTTGGACTTCTTTTTGTTTTAAAAATATTGGACAGCTTTTGTCTAATGCAGTGTGGTTACTATTATCGACGTCGTTATTGATGCAACTAATACAGGTCATCGGTTCGTTGCACTTTTCGTTAGTCTCAAGGTTAATGTGGAAGTCTTTTGCACAGTTTGGACATATTCTGTTGCTTTTGCATATGTTTGCTGAATGACCATAGCGAAGGCAGTTCATGCAGCGGAGGGAATTGGGTATGAAGGGTCGTATTTGCACTTTTTCATAGCCAATAAGGATTTCACTTGGTAGGTTATGAATATCGAATGTTAATATTGTCAGACCAGTTTCCATTAAATTGTTTTCTTGTTTTTTCATTATTTTTCTGACTGCGCAGACTTTTTGCGATTTAAGTTCACTTAGGATTATTTCCTCAGGTATACCCCTCAGTTCGTTTGAGTATATTACACCTTTTGTGTAGTTAAGCGTATTATGCTCTGAGATTTCAACTTGTATTGTTGGAGCGAGGGCTGTTAAAGTTATCAATTTGACTGCTTGGTTATATGTTTTGGTTTTGATTAGTATATTTCCGTTTCGGAGTTTTTTGCATATATCAACTTCACCAGTGCACACGGAGTCTATTATTTTTTTAATTAGAAACGGGGACACTTTTGACAAATTCTCTGTACTATTAATTCTTGACATTATAAGGTATTTAGGTGCATTAGAGCTATTTTTTTAATGTAGGTTTTTATTCGTTTGGTATGTTAAGAGGTCCATTGTCCTGTTTATGTTATTTAAATCAGGTGGTTCATTCATCTTTCTTCTTTTCTTAAGAGATTTGTTAAGTTACTTTATACTATTAAATACACTCGAACGATTTTGTTGTTAACGTTTAGTCAACACGAATTGTGTCGCGTGATTATAAGACTTGCTTTGTTTAGCAGATCGATTCAAACGTAGCAGCGAAACGTGTGATTAGTGCCGAAGTCAGCAAGCGACTGGTATTTTAATTTTAATTTTTAGGTTTTTTCCTAAGTTTGGTTTTTTATTTATTTTTAAATTTATATTTATTATTAGTTTAATAAAATTATATTATTATTATTTTTTATTTATTTATTAATTTTTTTTTTATGTCGCACCCTGTCTTAGACTCCTGTGGGTGGTGTGAATATATGATACGCAGGGTAGCTTCGCTATTGTAAAATAGACAAAGCCGATCTGTTCCCAGTGTGGGCGACAAGATCAGCTGTATTTGACAATAATCACAGCTTTTACGGATTTTTATTTGTCTCATTCCTGTGTGCTCCAGTATAAATAATATAATTTATAAAATTTGTGGAAAATTTATGGAAAAATGGCTAGCAACACAGTGAAAAAACTTAGCCACGGGGCCTGCAATGGCCGCTTGCAGCTTGAAACGAACTCACAGGATAATCCTGGGTAAGTCCTTCTGACTTTTAGCTATATTGGCCAACTTCCTCTGCCTTAATGTGCGAATTTTTCGCTATTTCAGCAGACCACAAGAAAACACCACTTTATCACCATGTAATAACACACTCATCTATATAAGAGTATATGCATATGTATGTGTGTACATAGTTGTAACAACATCAACTTAAAAAAAAAAAAACATGAGTTTGCTACACCCGGCTATGCAGGCATTCTCATATTTTGCATGCACATTCACAGGCATACACATACATACAACCATTTGTTTCCATACGCATTACATAGTGTTTTTATTTTGCTTACACTTTTTTGTGTTTTGTTATTATTTAATTTAATTTTTACTTGTTTGTTGATTTCCTTTAGATTTCCGATAATACTTCAGTTACTTCATATAAATAAAATTTTATTTAAATAAAAAAATACAAATAAATAATAAATAAATCAGTAGATAACATATAATAACTAATATAATAAAAAATAAAAAAAAGTAATGACAATATTAATAAAATAAAATTTTAAAAACCCAATAATAAATAAAATAAAATACTAAACGCGAACTATCAAGTAAATTATAAAAATATAAATATAAATATAATAAAAATAAAAAATAAATACATTTGTATTTAAATATAAAATACAAATAAATAATAAATAAATAAATCAGTAGATAACATATAATAACTAATATAATAAAAAAAAAAAAAAAACTAATATTAATATTAATAAAATAAAATTTTAAAAATCAAAAACCTAATAATAAATAAAACAAAATACTAAACGCGAACTATCAATTAAATTACAAAAATATAAATGTAAATATAAATATAATAAAAATAAAAAATAAAAAAAGAAATACAATTTTATTGCAATATAAAATACAAAGAAAAAATAAATAAATCAGCAGATAACATATAATATCTAATATATTAAAAAAAAAACTAATAACAATAAAATAAAATTTAAAAAACAAAAAACCCAATAATAAAATAAAATACTAAACACGAACTATGAAGTAAATTAAAATAACCGAATTAAATAAAATAACAACAATATTCGTATACAAATAAGTTAATACACAACACATAATAGCTAGTAGTATCAATAATAAAAGTTATAAAAAATAAAATAGTAAACGCAAATAAATAATATATGTTAAATTAAACAAACCAAATAAAACCAGAAACAATAACAATAAAAAAACTATAATAATAATAATAATAACTACAACATAAACAAAAAAAAAAAAAAAAACAATAAATTTAATTAATAGTAATAAAAACTTATAATTATAAAAGTAAAAATAAAAATAAATAAGATAACCTAAGAAGAAACAAAACGATGAGTGTGACTAAATCAGGGCGAAATTTCAGGGAAGCCGAAAGCCCATCGCTACCGGTCACTAATACCAACGAATGCGGGTCTCTAATAAACCCCTTCGCGAAGCGTCCCCGATTAATGCTACAGGAACCTGATGATTCTCCAATTGGGGCCACGAGAGGCCTTAAAGCCACATCGAGCGCCGATAAGACGGCCGAAAACGCGCGCTCGCTTTCCTCTTCGCCGGACATTAGCCGCGTGGAATCACGCACCGTTTATAGACCTATGGAAGCAAAAGACCCCATGAAGGAGCTAGGAATAAAAATTAATTTGTTACTGAGCATGATTGGCGGCGGTAGAAGATCTATTCATGAACCTATGCGAGACCTGGTGGCAGAAATTGCTTAGCTGCATAGCCAGGCAGCAACCCAGCCTGTTAAATGAAGAACATCTGAATTATTCTAGCGAGAAGGCGAGAAAATTCAGCACGGCTCTGGCAAGACTCATGCCAAACATAAGAGGCCCAAAATAACAAAGGAGGAAACTGCTCGCAACGGTCAGTTCGTCCATCCTGATGTACGCGGCCCCAGTATGGGCATTCGCTACTCCAGTAACCTCATACATGAGAACACCAGCCTCAGTACACAGACTAGCGTCACTAAGGGTATGTTGTGCGTTCGTGACAGTGTCAGACGAGGCCGCAAATTTGCTAGCTGGAAGATGTCCGATACACATAGCTGCCAGAGCGGCAGCAGAAATCAAGCGCAGCCCAAGTGATTGCAGCAAAATATTGCAACAGCGTATCGACGGGTCGCAAAAAAGGTGGGACACCTCCTTGAAAGGACGATGGACCAAGAAACTGATCCCAAAGGTAGATGATTGGATAAAAAGGAAACACGGAGAGACTGATTTCTATCTCACGCAGTTCCTCACCGAGCATGGCTGTCTCCGCCAATACTTACATAAGTACAAACATGCCGATAGTCCCTACTGCCTACATTGCGACGGGAAAGCGCAAAGCACATACTAATCGACTGCCACAGATTTAACAATGAACGCAAACACCTGGTACAATATATAGGAGAAGCCGTGTTCCCCGAAGGTTTGCTGAAGGCCATGTTGTCCGAATACGACGTATGGAAAAAGTGTGCAGACATAATCACGTTAGTAATGAAACGTCTTAGAATAGACGAGCGAAATGCAAATCGCGCAGTGTAATAACGCACGCTGAGTGAAGACGAAGAATAACGTCCAGTGCCTGCCCTGTGAAGTAATATCGGAATTGATAGTCCCGCAGGGGTGCCCAGGCCCAGCGTACGAAGGAGGTTGGGTTTAGTCCGTAGGTGACAGGAGGCAAATCGGGCATGCGGGCAGCACGGGCTGCTCGTATCTATGAAGATTCCCCCTCCCTGGTCGTAACCGAAAAAAAAAACCATTCGTATTTTGTGTGTATGCAGTGTAGGTTAACCCAATATACGCATGCACATTTGTATGTCTGTATGCATGTGGTATTTTGTATAAAAAGTGGATCACCGGGAGATAGTTAAAAGATGAAAACAACAAAAAATTATTCGTCTATAAATAAAATTTGATTGCGACAAATTATTCGTATACAAATAAAATTTCAAAAAACACACAAACAACTATCACAGAAAATATGCATGTATGTATGCACGCATGTAAGTGACATATGTACATTAAATAGTCCTGACGGTGTACTTAAAAACTCGTAAATAATCATTTTCATCATCATTATTTTGCCTGGAGTTTATGTTTCTTATGAATAGATCTTGAAATTTGCCTCGAATTTGTTTTCGATTTTGATTTTGATTCTTAGATATGTAACTAGTCATGCTCATATAGCTTTTATTATCGACGCGATTTTCAGATACATAATACCAAAAAGCTGCATTTGCAAATGCTATCAACTCTGGCCATATGTAGTTTTAGTCTTATTACTTTAAAACGCCTACCAATACCCAAAAGCATTTGTTTGATGAATAAAAATTTTGAATAAAACTTTCATCAAAGAATCACATAGGCTGACATACGTGGTTAGGTAAACCAAACCAAAAATAATTTGAGATTTTCCAGATATTCCTGCGCATGAGCGGGGTCTCCAAATTTTCAGTAGCTACAATTAACATCTTTTTATAACGAAATTTACTTCTATTTTATAAACTTCGAAGCAAGGGTGTGCTTTTTAAAAACGTTAACGTATGTTCAAGCGCGTCAAGATGCCACCGATGCAATGGCAAGCATCACACCTTGCTGCATCTTGACGAGGAGAGACATCCGAAAATCGACACCAGGCCATGGAGCGAGCAAGTAGCGAGCGAAATGTACCCGGACACCGAGCTATCGATCCATGCCTCCGATTCCGGAATGGAAACGCGCTTAACGTGCCCGGAACCTGAGGAGCGCGGAATGGGGACAAAAGTGGAAGCTCGATCCTTCCGTCCTTTGTTAGCACACGAAAGGCGGCGTCATAGTGGTGCGGAATCCAGGCCTTTCCGCCCACACCCGTCAGCAGAGCGACGTGGAGCGGAATCACGGAAAAATACAATAAACATAAATAAAAATAACAAATTGTATCCTACTTTTTACGATATTAGCGTGCATTAAAGATAACCACGTACATTTTTTTTTTGTAATTCACAATATTTGCTCCCGCAGCACTCTAGGTTAAGAGAGGTGACGAGGAACGATACTGCGGATGCAAGATCCTGGCAATGGTGAAAATATAATCTTCATTGAACGACCCGCCCTAATGTGCAGCGGTCAAACTTATTCACGGCCCTCATATAGTTGTGTGTGTGTGTGCAGATAATCACACACACAAGATTCACACAAGTACACATTAACACATTCACTCAATTTCTTCCGTTTATATTTTCCCGCCGGATAAACATTTAAGTTAATTTTCCCCTAATTCATATTGTCAGACGGTTCGGACACAAACCCGTATTACTTGTGCGGACTTCTTTGTACTTGGTAGCGAAGACTTCGAGCTACCAGCCTCATCCAGGTAAATTAAGCGTTGTACAATATTATACATTTAAATAATTTAAATACACCCAAACACACTTATTATAACGAAAAATTAAAAACATCATTGCGTTTTTCTTTTACTTTTCTTATTTCACGACAACCCGAATAAAACCCTGGTAAAACGGAGCTTAAAAAGTAAAGTTTACCAGCGGTTTTTCAAAACCGGTAAAACCAATGCCAGAGCGAAATTAAATACGTCCGAGCGCGATGAACACAAAATTTTATGATATTCCGAGAATTATCATGGACAACAGCAATTGTTTTTTCAGACATTTTCCATTGTTATAAAGCTTTGCATAAATGATCTTAAATATTTGCAGCCGAGTGACTTTCAATAATTTCTAAGGTGTCCAAAGCTATAGAGTATAAACTCATATATTCAGGGGCGGATACAGAAATATTTTTGGGGGGTCCAAAAAAATATTTTTGTAGACAAATCATGATAGATGAACTGTTACATACATTTAAATTTTTCTGCGTGTAAGGTTCTGATATTTCGGGGTGAAGGGTTCTGGACCCCAAATCCCCCCGCATTGTATTCAAGCCTGCATATATGTACTGTAATTGTAAAAAATTCAATTGCAGAACGAGAGGACCAAGCGTCTGTTGTAATCGACACATCAGGGAAAGGACGAAGAGTTGCCAGTATATCGTTACGCACTGAGTGGTACAAAATTTCTAAGCGACTTTTTAAGACCGTTTTCTTCGGGTTCACATATTTAGGACTGACAGCTTTAACAAATTGCACTAATCCTGGACCTTCTGCGTGTGATAACGGTAACATGTCTATTGCTATGTATTTTACAAGTGACATAGTGATCGCTTCAACCTTAGAATTTCTTTTGAGTGGTTAGTGTATCTGAGTTTGATTCCTCATCCAAGCTAGCATTTAATTATAAATTAATTTACTATATTTATAAATGCAAAAAAAATATTCATATACAGTTTCCAGAAAAATATCGGATTTTATCAAATTCAATAATTCCTTATAGAAGTGAAAGATAAAACTGTTCAAATCACTATGCTTATTTTTTAAATGATATCGTAATGATGCTGTTGTTTTTTTTATATTATACTTAACAGGACAATATTTACATTGAACATTTTCACAAGAAACTAGTGTAAAGTGATTCCATAGTGATTAGTATGAAATATTAAAAATATTGAATTAAGTTATTGAATTGTAATTTTTAGTTTTATGACACATAAAATGTCTGAGAAATATAAAGTACATGAAAGTTTTGTAACATATGACAAATATTAGAAAAATAAACACCGCCCAAAAGACAATGTAACTACTTTACAAATAAACGTCGACATTAAAAGAACAAAAAATCGTGTATCAAAACAAATTTCATGAGTAATTATATTGTATACCAAAAGCTATTATTTATATTTATATAATTATTAATAAACATAATTATTTATATTTTTGATAAAATATTAAATTTCGCGAACATCGTTTCTTTAAACAAAAAAATACTTGAACGAATACCTCTATCGCGAGAGGCATACGGAAAGGAACTAAACACGATATACAACATAGCAACCAACAACGGATATAAAAAGGAGCTCGTGGATAAATTCAGAAAAATGTATGCAATTCAAAAAAGAAGCGACAGAGAGTTAGACGAAATAACTTGGGCAGTAATGACTTATACAGGAAAAATTACATACAAACTTGCGAATTTTTTCAGAAAGTATAATATCCACACGGCGTTCTAAACTTGAAACAACCTGGGAAGGATACTTAAAAGCAGTACGACTGAAGTAGAAGAAGAACAAGGTTTCGTGAACATATAAGGGACTACAACAAAAGGATACGAAAACCAACGGCAATACCTGAATCTAATTTTGCAAACCATTTGGTAAACGCAAAATGTTCAACGCAAACATAAAGAAAACCGTTAAGGTACTGCAAGTACACCAAAAAAGACGGCGCCTGAATGCTCTTGAAAACATGAAAATATATAAACAAACAACATTTAGTCTTGTTTATAAAAAAACAAAGCAAAGACGTAGGTAAAATGACAGATACCAACATACAAAACAAACCAGCAATACTTAAGCGGACTAAAATTACTGACTATCTACGTGTTTTTACTGCGAAGGCAGATTCGAGATAAAATATACCCTTTTGGACACTAACTGCGCGAGACTTCAGATACCTATACTCAGGACACTTAACAAGTGTGAACATTTACGATTATGCACCAATACTTGCTTGACCAAAAAAAAATAAATAAATACGGAACAACAGACATAAACTGAACAGAACGAAAATTGACACTGAAAATGGCACAACGCTGAAATTGGTTTGTCTCCAAACCAAACTTGACAAGGGATGACGAAAAATCGTCAAAAAAACGAGCATTAATATTATTTTTTAAACTTTTCTCAATAAGTTAGCTAATTGAGTTAACCGGTTAAATTAGCTAAGCATACCGGTTAGCTAGCTAATTAACTTAGTTAACTTTAGCCGGCTTGACCGGTTAAATTGTACAGCCCTAGTTTAAATGTATCCGCATTATTAAGGGCAGCCTCAACAACGACTTCGAGATCTATCCGTACTGGGTTTTGTATATTAGCTACGGAGGTCTCTACCCTAACTTCTATCACTCCGCTCGTTACAGCCCTTAAAAAAGTTCGCTCTAAAGTAATTCGCATAGTAATTCACAGTAGGTAGTTGTAGAAGGCCAAACACCGAGCCATAGAGTAAAGGCCAACCATTTACAATTACCTATTCGCAGTATCTGGTAAAAGGCTGTTTCCACGAGCTCGAAATTGCGCAATTTCATAAGTAATCTCAATTTCAGTTGAAAGTGTGCTTATAAGTCCCAGCCAATCGTGGAACTTCGTGGAGTGAGAATAAATGCATACGTTATGGAAGAGATGGCTGCTGACCTGAATTCGCAAGGCTACACGAATCGCAGAATCTCACTTCGAATACAGGTTGGTTTCTAGAGTAGTTTTGTTTTCAGAAATATTAACAATTGTTTTCATTATAGATAGTAGGCCCTTAAGGAGGATCGCCGTCATCTTGGCGACCGAAGAAAGTGTTTTAAAGGGTACTTTATTAAATAATGTATACTTATAATCATGTTTTTTATTTATCTTTGTATGTTCATATTTATAGCTTGTAACTAATTGACAAATATTTCTGTGGATGAAAATAATTCTAGCAGCGAGATAGGTAAAGATTTTATAAACAAATAAAAATATACATACGTACAGCGGTGCGCTCAATAATTGTAGCAATATTGAATTAAAAATTATGATTAATGTATGTACATATGTATACAGGTATACATGGTTTGTTAACCAGTGCCAACAAAACCGTCTTTTACCAGCCTTTATAATTGTAGTAATCCGATGCGTCTTCCTGTTTTGGAAGGACTTCGATGTGACAACCATCTTTAAAAGCGGTAAAGTAAATAATACATATACAGTTACTTTTTCTAAATAAGTTATTAACCAATTGCGCCGATACACTGCGGGAATCCTAAGTGCTTGAATCCTTCAATTAATTCCTGAACTTTGGAAGGTGTTAAAGGAAAGTTATTGAAATACATTGACCATAAAGTTATCCAAACTTCTTTACAAAATGACAGAAGTATTTGGCTTTTCCTCTCCAAAACAAATGGGCAACACTCCTATATTCGGCACTGGATCCAAGAACATAGAGAGCAATAGCCACGCGTTTCTCAAGAGGAATCGCCGCTCTCATGTTGGTATCGTGATTCTCAAAATTTTTTAGCAGCGTGCATAAATGATTAAACGTACCTCATCTCTTCCGGAAATTACTTTTGAAAAAATCATCATCATTTTCTTGACACTCTTTTTCCCAAAAATTATTCGAGGGCTTCTGCAATACAAATTTCTATATTTATGTATGTTTGTATGCGGTTGGCAAAAATCCTTGGACTGAACCCTACGCGAGGGTGCCGACTGGAAATGAGCACTACAGAGAAATCCCGTACGATGTCGGGAAGGTGCCCAGCTAAGATCAGGGATCAGTTTCATGTGTTTATGTCTCTCAATGGCTCTGCTATATGGAAATGATTCTTGATCGTGGTCTCTAAGGTAGTGGCTGGATCAAGGTGTCATGCGTACCGTGCTGATGTTCAGCCTGACTAAGAGCCTTCAATTAGCCCAGTCTCGTACGGCGCCCTCTGGGAACTGGACCGCACCCAGTTGTATTCAGGCCTTACCCCGGGTAATGCGGATCTCTGCCTAGGGTGGACGAACCAACAAAAACAAACACCAACGAGACCGGCACTCGCCATTTGTCGGAAGGGCAGCCGCCAAAGAAGCAGGAAGACCGTGCGATGCAGGGCCGCTTCACCAGCCACGAAGTGGCCAAGTTTGTGAAGGACAGCAATCCTCTGGCGAGGCCGACGCTTGCACCTTCAAAGAAACGTTTAGGGGGCGGGAAGCCCTCGCGAATGGTTCCAAACACCAGCGGAGGCGAACCTGGTACTCAGTTGGCTACCATGGGGGCTGCTAAAGCTGGTGCGCTGTTCCCTCGGGCGCCACCACTAACACCCACGGCGTTCACAAGGCCGGACTACAGGCCAACCACGGAGCAAGCAACTTCGCGACACAGGAAGGCTGCCATTAGGATCTTGAAAAGGTCCAAAATAGCGGAGGATCTCTGTAATCGGGCGCTGCCGGGTGATCGTGCGGATATTCTTGCGGAAATCGAGTGGGCAAATGCTATCATGCCCAACTTCCAGCGGACTGCTCCAGAGGGGCAGAAAACAGTAAACAAGCGCGAAAGATCAATGGATGTTGCGCAGAATAATCCGAAAAGGGTTAAAACCCACGGTCCATCCTTTGCGGAAGTCGCAAAGGAGAAGATCATACTAGCTGTGGTGGATGAAAATCACGGCGCTGAACCAGTTTTGCGAGCCCATTTGAAATGGGTGGAATCGGAGTTATCGGGCATTGCGGTAAGCGTGCTTGGAGCGAACCCTGGACCGCCACCGTCATGTAAGGATGCGGGTTGGTTCCAGGGCAGTGTAAAGGTGGTTGCATGCGATGACACCAGGTCAGCCCAGTTGTACAAGAAGGCGGTTGCCAGTTTGGGAGAGGTCTACCCAGGTGCGAAGCTCCGGGCCATGGACTTCAAGGAGGTCCCCTCCAGACCGAGAGTAAGGGTGTTGCTACCCGCGAAGCCCGCAGAGCCAGAGGGAATTCTGGAGTATATCCGCCTTTTTAATCCGGCGCTCCCCGCAGGAAATTGGAAGATGGAGAGCAAAGCGACGCGTCAGGTGGTTCTGATGCTGAATAGACAATCCCTACCGTTTCTGGAAAGGACGGAAGGGATCATTAAATATGGGTTCGGCACCGCTCGCGTTAGGGTGCACTCGAACGACATCAACGCAGCGCGCAGCGTAGAAGCGGAGGTGGACCAGATTAGCGACGATGAAGGGGATGCAGAGCCTGGCCAGGTTGATCCGATGGATGATCTGTCCGGGGGCTATGCGTCCTCGACGTCTTCGCTGGGCATTGGGTCCACCTTCCGCAAGTATACGGAGGAGGAGCTTATGTCAGACGATGACGACGAAGCCAACCGTACTATGGTGGAGGGGGAAAGAGGATGCGTCCAAGATGGTGCACGTCGTCCAGATCAACCTCCACCATTGTAAAACAGCGTCTGCTGCACTGCTGCTCCAGCTGGCGAAAAGAATAAATGCATACGTTATGGAAGAGATGGCTGCTGACCTGAATTCGCAAGGCTACACGAATCGCATAATCTCACTTCGAATACAGGTTGGTTTCTAGAGTAGTTTTGTTTTCAAGGAAATATTAACAATTGTTTTCATTATAGATAGTAGGCCCTTAAGGAGGATCGCCGTCATCTTGGCCACCGAAGAAAGTGTTTTAAAGGATACTTTATTAAATAATGTATACTTATAATCATGTTTTTTATTTATCTTTGTATGTTCATATTTATAGCTTGTAACTAATTGACAAATATTTCTGTGGATGAAAATAATTGTAGCAGCGAGATAGGTAAAGATTTTATAAAGAAATAAAAATATACATACATACGTACAGCGGTGCGCTCAATAATTGTAGCAATATTGAATTAAAAATTATGATTAATGTATGTACATATGTATACAGGTATACATGTTTTGTTAACCAGTGCCAACAAAACCGTCTTTTACCAGCCTTTATAATTGTAGTAATCCGATGCGTCTTCCTGTTTTGGAAGGACTTAGATGTGACAACCCTCTTTAAAAGCGGTAAAGTAAATAATACATATACAGTTACTTTTTCTGAATAAGTTATTAACCAATTGCGCCGATACACTGCGGGAATCCTAAGTGCTTGAATCCTTCAATTAATTCCTGAACTTTGGAAGGTGTTAAAGGAAAGTTATTGAAATACATTGACCATAAAGTTATCCAAACTTTTTTACAAAATGACAGAAGTATTTGGCTTTTTCCAAAACAAATGGGCAACACTCCTATATTCGGCACTGGATCCAAAAACATAGAGAGCAATAGCCACGCGTTTCTCAAGAGGAATCGCCGTTCTCATGTTGGTATCGTGATTCTCAAAATTTTTTAGCAGCGTGCATAGATGATTAAACGTACCTCATCTCTTCCGGAAATTACTTTTGAAAAAATCATCATCATTTTCTTGACACTCTTTTTCCCAAAAATTATTCGAGGGCTTCTGCAATATAAATTTCTATATTTATGTATGTTTGTATGCGGTTGGCAAAAATCCTTGGACTGAACCCTACGCGAGGGTGCCGATTGGAAATGAGCACTACAGAGAAATCCCGTACGATGTCGGGAAGGTGCCCAGCTAAGATCAGGGATCAGTTTCATGTGTTTATGTCTCTCAATGGCTCTGCTATATGGAAATGATTCTTGATCGTGGTCTCTAAGGTAGGGGCTGGATCAAGGTGTCATGCGTACCGTGCTGATGATCAGCCTGGCTGGGAGCCTCCAAATAGCCCAGTCTCGTACGGCGCCCTCTGGGAACCGGACCGCACCCAGTTGTATTCAGGCCTTACCCCGGGTAATGCGGATCTCTGCCTGGGGTGGACGAACCCCTTTCTCCGCTACTCGTGGGATCAAGTATGGACAAACCAACAAAAACAAAAAACAACGAGACCGGCACTCGCAATTTGTCGGAAGGGCAGTCGCCCAAGAAGCAGGAAGACCGTGCGATGCAGGGCCGCTTCACCAGCCACGAAGTGGCCAAGTTAGTGAAGGACAGCAATCCTCTGGCGAGGCCGAGGCTTGAACCTTCAAAGAAACGTTTAGGGGGCGGGAAGCCCTCGCGAATGGTTCCAAACACCAGCGGAGGCGAACCTGGTAGGCAGTTTGCTACCATGAGGGCTGCTAAAGCTGGTGCGCTGTTCCTTCGGGCGCCACCACTAACACCCACGGCGTTCACAAGGCCGGACGACAGGCCAACCACGGAGCAAGCAACTTCGCGACACAGGAAGGCTGCCATTAGGATCTTGAAAAGGTCCAAAATAGCGGAGGATCTCTGTAATCTGGCGCTGCCCGGTGATCGTGCGGATATTCTTGCGGAAATCGAGTGGGCAAATGCTATCATGCCCAACTTCCAGCGGACTGCTCCAGAGGGGCAGAAAACTGTAAACAAGCGCGAAAGATCAATGGATGTTGCGCAGAATAATCCGAAAAGGGTTAAAACCCACGGTCCATCCTTTGCGGAAGTCGCAAATGAGAAGATCATACTAGCTGTGGTGGATGAAAATCACGGCGCTGAACCAGTTTTGCGAGCCCATTTGAAATGGGTGGAATCGGAGTTATCGGGCATTGCGGTAAGCGTGCTTTGAGCGAACCCTGGACCGCCACCATCATGTAAGGATGCGGGTTGGTTCCAGGGCAGTGTAAAGGTGGTTGCATGCGATGACACCAGGTCAGCCCAGTTGTACAAGAAGGCGGTTGCCAGTTTGGGAGAGGTCTACCCAGGTGCGAAGCTCCGGGCCATGGACTTCAAGGAGGTCCCCTCCAGACCGAGAGTAAGGGTGTTGCTACCCGCGAAGCCCGCAGAGCCAGAGGGAATTCTGGAGTATATCCGCCTTTTTAATCCGGCGCTCCCCGCAGGAAATTGGAAGATGGAGAGCAAAGCGACGCGTCAGGTGGTTCTGATGCTGAATAGACAATCCCTACCGTTTCTGGAAAGGACGGAAGGGATCAATAAATATGGGTTCGGCACCGCTCGCGTTAGGGTGCACTCGAACGACATCAACGCAGCGCGCAGCGTAGAAGCAGAGGTGGACCAGATTAGCGACGATGAAGGGGATGCAGAGCCTGGCCAGGGTGATCCGATGGATGATCTGTCCGGGGGCTATGCGTCCTCGACGTCTTCGCTGGGCATTGGGTCCACCTTCCGCAAGTATACGGAGGAGGAGCTTATGTCAGACGATGACGACGAAGCCAACCGTACTATGGTGGAGGGGGAAAGAGGATGCGTCGAAGATGGTGCACGTCGTCCAGATCAACCTCCACCATTGTAAAACAGCGTCTGCTGCACTGCTGCTCCAGCTGGCGAAAAGAATAAATGCATACGTTATGGAAGAGATGGCTGCTGACCTGAATTCGCAAGGCTACACGAATCGCATAATCTCACTTCGAATACAGGTTGGTTTCTAGAGTAGTTTTGTTTTCAAGGAAATATTAACAATTGTTTTCATTATAGATAGTAGGCCCTTAAGGAGGATCGCCGTCATCTTGGCCACCGAAGAAAGTGTTTTAAAGGATACTTTATTAAATAATGTATACTTATAATCATGTTTTTTATTTATCTTTGTATGTTCATATTTATAGCTTGTAACTAATTGACAAATATTTCTGTGGATGAAAATAATTGTAGCAGCGAGATAGGTAAAGATTTTATAAAGAAATAAAAATATACATACATACGTACAGCGGTGCGCTCAATAATTGTAGCAATATTGAATTAAAAATTATGATTAATGTATGTACATATGTATACAGGTATACATGTTTTGTTAACCAGTGCCAACAAAACCGTCTTTTACCAGCCTTTATAATTGTAGTAATCCGATGCGTCTTCCTGTTTTGGAAGGACTTAGATGTGACAACCCTCTTTAAAAGCGGTAAAGTAAATAATACATATACAGTTACTTTTTCTAAATAAGTTATTAACCAATTGCGCCGATACACTGCGGGAATCCTAAGTGCTTGAATCCTTCAATTAATTCCTGAACTTTGGAAGGTGTTAAAGGAAAGTTATTGAAATACATTGACCATAAAGTTATCCAAACTTCTTTACAAAATGACAGAAGTATTTGGCTTTTCGTCTCCAAAACAAATGGGCAACACTCCTATATTCGGCACTGGATCCAAAAACATAGAGAGCAATAGCCACGCGTTTCTCAAGAGGAATCGCCGCTCTCATGTTGGTATCGTGATTCTCAAAATTTTTTAGCAGCGTGCATAGATGATTAAACGTACCTCATCTCTTCCGGAAATTACTTTTGAAAAAATCATCATCATTTTCTTGACACTCTTTTTCCCAAAAATTATTCGAGGGCTTCTGCAATATAAATTTCTATATTTATGTATGTTTGTATGCGGTTGGCAAAAATCCTTGGACTGAACCCTACGCGAGGGTGCCGATTGGAAATGAGCACTACAGAGAAATCCCGTACGATGTCGGGAAGGTGCCCAGCTAAGATCAGGGATCAGTTTCATGTGTTTATGTCGCTCAATGGCTCTGCTATATGGAAATGATTCTTGATCGTGGTCTCTAAGGTAGGGGCTGGATCAAGGTGTCATGCGTACCGTGCTGATGATCAGCCTGGCTGGGAGCCTCCAAATAGCCCAGTCTCGTACGGCGCCCTCTGGGAACCGGACCGCACCCAGTTGTATTCAGGCCTTACCCCGGGTAATGCGGATCTCTGCCTGGGGTGGACGAACCCCTTTCTCCGCTACTCGTGGGATCAAGTATGGACAAATCAACAAAAACAAAAAACAACGAGACCGGCACTCGCAATTTGTCGGAAGGGCAGTCGCCCAAGAAGCAGGAAGACCGTGCGATGCAGGGCCGCTTCACCAGCCACGAAGTGGCCAAGTTAGTGAAGGACAGCAATCCTCTGGCGAGGCCGAGGCTTGAACCTTCAAAGAAACGTTTAGGGGGCGGGAAGCCCTCGCGAATGGTTCCAAACACCAGCGGAGGCGAACCTGGTAGGCAGTTTGCTACCATGAGGGCTGCTAAAGCTGGTGCGCTGTTCCTTCGGGCGCCACCACTAACACCCACGGCGTTCACAAGGCCGGACGACAGGCCAACCACGGAGCAAGCAACTTCGCGACACAGGAAGGCTGCCATTAGGATCTTGAAAAGGTCCAAAATAGCGGAGAATCTCTGTAATCTGGCGCTGCCCGGTGATCGTGCGGATATTCTTGCGGAAATCGAGTGGGCAAATGCTATCATGCCCAACTTCCAGCGGACTGCTCCAGAGGGGCAGAAAACAGTAAACAAGCGCGAAAGATCAATGGATGTTGCGCAGAATAATCCGAAAAGGGTTAAAACCCACGGTCCATCCTTTGCGGAAGTCGCAAAGGAGAAGATCATACTAGCTGTGGTGCATGAAAATCACGGCGCTGAACCAGTTTTGCGAGCCCATTTGAAATGGGTGGAATCGGAGTTATCGGGCATTGCGGTAAGCGTGCTTTGAGCGAACCCTGGACCGCCACCATCATGTAAGGATGCGGGTTGGTTCCAGGGCAGTGTAAAGGTGGTTGCATGCGATGACACCAGGTCAGCCCAGTTGTACAAGAAGGCGGTTGCCAGTTTGGGAGAGGTCTACCCAGGTGCGAAGCTCCGGGCCATGGACTTCAAGGAGGTCCCCTCCAGACCGAGAGTAAGGGTGTTGCTACCCGCGAAGCCCGCAGAGCCAGAGGGAATTCTGGAGTATATCCGCCTTTTTAATCCGGCGCTCCCCGCAGGAAATTGGAAGATGGAGAGCAAAGCGACGCGTCAGGTGGTTCTGATGCTGAATAGACAATCCCTACCGTTTCTGGAAAGGACGGAAGGGATCATTAAATATGGGTTCGGCACCGCTCGCGTTAGGGTGCACTCGAACGACATCAACGCAGCGCGCAGCGTAGAAGCAGAGGTGGACCAGATTAGCGACGATGAAGGGGATGCAGAGCCTGGCCAGGTTGATCCGATGGATGATCTGTCCGGGGGCTATGCGTCCTCGACGTCTTCGCTGGGCATTGGGTCCACCTTCCGCAAGTATACGGAGTAGGAGCTTATGTCAGACGATGACGACGAAGCCAACCGTACTATGGTGGAGGGGGAAAGAGGATGCGTCCAAGATGGTGCACGTCGTCCAGATCAACCTCCACCATTGTAAAACAGCGTCTGCTGCACTGCTGCTCCAGCTGGCGAAAAGAATAAATGCATACGTTATGGAAGAGATGGCTGCTGACCTGAATTCGCAAGGCTACACGAATCGCATAATCTCACTTCGAATACAGGTTGGTTTCTAGAGTAGTTTTGTTTTCAAGGAAATATTAACAATTGTTTTCATTATAGATAGTAGGCCCTTAAGGAGGATCGCCGTCATCTTGGCCACCGAAGAAAGTGTTTTAAAGGATACTTTATTAAATAATGTATACTTATAATCATGTTTTTTATTTATCTTTGTATGTTCATATTTATAGCTTGTAACTAATTGACAAATATTTCTGTGGATGAAAATAATTGTAGCAGCGAGATAGGTAAAGATTTTATAAAGAAATAAAAATATACATACATACGTACAGCGGTGCGCTCAATAATTGTAGCAATATTGAATTAAAAATTATGATTAATGTATGTACATATGTATACAGGTATACATGTTTTGTTAACCAGTGCCAACAAAACCGTCTTTTACCAGCCTTTATAATTGTAGTAATCCGATGCGTCTTCCTGTTTTGGAAGGACTTAGATGTGACAACCCTCTTTAAAAGCGGTAAAGTAAATAATACATATACAGTTACTTTTTCTAAATAAGTTATTAACCAATTGCGCCGATACACTGCGGGAATCCTAAGTGCTTGAATCCTTCAATTAATTCCTGAACTTTGGAAGGTGTTAAAGGAAAGTTATTGAAATACATTGACCATAAAGTTATCCAAACTTCTTTACAAAATGACAGAAGTATTTGGCTTTTCGTCTCCAAAACAAATGGGCAACACTCCTATATTCGGCACTGGATCCAAAAACATAGAGAGCAATAGCCACGCGTTTCTCAAGAGGAATCGCCGCTCTCATGTTGGTATCGTGATTCTCAAAATTTTTTAGCAGCGTGCATAGATGATTAAACGTACCTCATCTCTTCCGGAAATTACTTTTGAAAAAATCATCATCATTTTCTTGACACTCTTTTTCCCAAAAATTATTCGAGGGCTTCTGCAATATAAATTTCTATATTTATGTATGTTTGTATGCGGTTGGCAAAAATCCTTGGACTGAACCCTACGCGAGGGTGCCGATTGGAAATGAGCACTACAGAGAAATCCCGTACGATGTCGGGAAGGTGCCCAGCTAAGATCAGGGATCAGTTTCATGTGTGTATGTCTCTCAATGGCTCTGCTATATGGAAATGATTCTTGATCGTGGTCTCTAAGGTAGGGGCTGGATCAAGGTGTCATGCGTACCGTGCTGATGATCAGCCTGGCTGGGAGCCTCCAAATAGCCCAGTCTCGTACGGCGCCCTCTGGGAACCGGACCGCACCCAGTTGTATTCAGACCTTACCCCGGGTAATGCGGATCTCTGCCTGGGGTGGACGAACCCCTTTCTCCGCTACTCGTGGGATCAAGTATGGACAAACCAACAAAAACAAAAAACAACGAGACCGGCACTCGCAATTTGTCGGAAGGGCAGTCGCCCAAGAAGCAGGAAGACCGTGCGATGCAAGGCCGCTTCACCAGCCACGAAGTGGCCAAGTTAGTGAAGGACAGCAATCCTCTGGCGAGGCCGAGGCTTGAACCTTCAAAGAAACGTTTAGGGGGCGGGAAGCCCTCGCGAATGGTTCCAAACACCAGCGGAGGCGAACCTGGTAGGCAGTTTGCTACCATGAGGGCTGCTAAAGCTGGTGCGCTGTTCCTTCGGGCGCCACCACTAACACCCACGGCGTTCACAAGGCCGGACGACAGGCCAACCACGGAGCAAGCAACTTCGCGACACAGGAAGGCTGCCATTAGGATCTTGAAAAGGTCCAAAATAGCGGAGAATCTCTGTAATCTGGCGCTGCCCGGTGATCGTGCGGATATTCTTGCGGAAATCGAGTGGGCAAATGCTATCATGCCCAACTTCCAGCGGACTGCTCCAGAGGGGCAAAAAACAGTAAACAAGCGCGAAAGATCAATGGATGTTGCGCAGAATAATCCGAAAAGGGTTAAAACCCACGGTCCATCCTTTGCGGAAGTCGCAAAGGAGAAGATCATACTAGCTGTGGTGGATGAAAATCACGGCGCTGAACCAGTTTTGCGAGCCCATTTGAAATGGGTGGAATCGGAGTTATCGGGCATTGCGGTAAGCGTGCTTTGAGCGAACCCTGGACCGCCACCATCATGTAAGGATGCGGGTTGGTTCCAGGGCAGTGTAAAGGTGGTTGCATGCGATGACACCAGGTCAGCCCAGTTGTACAAGAAGGCGGTTGCCAGTTTGGGAGAGGTCTACCCAGGTGCGAAGCTCCGGGCCATGGACTTCAAGGAGGTCCCCTCCAGACCGAGAGTAAGGGTGTTGCTACCCGCGAAGCCCGCAGAGCCAGAGGGAATTCTGGAGTATATCCGCCTTTTTAATCCGGCGCTCCCCGCAGGAAATTGGAAGATGGAGAGCAAAGCGACGCGTCAGGTGGTTCTGATGCTGAATAGACAATCCCTACCGTTTCTGGAAAGGACGGAAGGGATCATTAAATATGGGTTCGGCACCGCTCGCGTTAGGGTGCACTCGAACGACATCAACGCAGCGCGCAGCGTAGAAGCAGAGATGGACCAGATTAGCGACGATGAAGGGGATGCATGCGTCCTCGACGTCTTCGCTGGGCATTGGGTCCACCTTCCGCAAGTATACGGAGTAGGAGCTTATGTCAGACGATGACGACGAAGCCAACCGTACTATGGTGGAGGGGGAAAGAGGATGCGTCCAAGATGGTGCACGTCGTCCAGATCAACCTCCACCATTGTAAAACAGCGTCTGCTGCACTGCTGCTCCAGCTGGCGAAAAGAATAAATGCATACGTTATGGAAGAGATGGCTGCTGACCTGAATTCGCAAGGCTACACGAATCGCATAATCTCACTTCGAATACAGGTTGGTTTCTAGAGTAGTTTTGTTTTCAAGGAAATATTAACAATTGTTTTCATTATAGATAGTAGGCCCTTAAGGAGGATCGCCGTCATCTTGGCCACCGAAGAAAGTGTTTTAAAGGATACTTTATTAAATAATGTATACTTATAATCATGTTTTTTATTTATCTTTGTATGTTCATATTTATAGCTTGTAACTAATTGACAAATATTTCTGTGGATGAAAATAATTGTAGCAGCGAGATAGGTAAAGATTTTATAAACAAATAAAAATATACTTACGTACAGCCGTGCGCTCAATAATTGTAGCAATATTGAATTAAAAATTATGATTAATGTATGTACATATGTATACAGGTATACATGTTTTGTTAACCAGTGCCAACAAAACCGTCTTTTACCAGCCTTTATAATTGTAGTAATCCGATGCGTCTTCCTGTTTTGGAAGGACTTAGATGTGACAACCCTCTTTAAAAGCGGTAAAGTAAATAATACATATACAGTTACTTTTTCTAAATAAGTTATTAACCAATTGCGCCGATACACTGCGGGAATCCTAAGTGCTTGAATCCTTCAATTAATTCCTGAACTTTGGAAGGTGTTAAAGGAAAGTTATTGAAATACATTGACCATAAAGTTATCCAAACTTCTTTACAAAATGACAGAAGTATTTGGCTTTTCGTCTCCAAAACAAATGGGCAACACTCCTATATTCGGCACTGGATCCAAAAACATAGAGAGCAATAGCCACGCGTTTCTCAAGAGGAATCGCCGCTCTCATGTTGGTATCGTGATTCTCAAAATTTTTTAGCAGCGTGCATAGATGATTAAACGTACCTCATCTCTTCCGGAAATTACTTTTGAAAAAATCATCATCATTTTCTTGACACTCTTTTTCCCAAAAATTATTCGAGGGCTTCTGCAATATAAATTTCTATATTTATGTATGTTTGTATGCGGTTGGCAAAAATCCTTGGACTGAACCCTACGCGAGGGTGCCGATTGGAAATGAGCACTACAGAGAAATCCCGTACGATGTCGGGAAGGTGCCCAGCTAAGATCAGGGATCAGTTTCATGTGTTTATGTCTCTCAATGGCTCTGCTATATGGAAATGATTCTTGATCGTGGTCTCTAAGGTAGGGGCTGGATCAAGGTGTCATGCGTACCGTGCTGATGATCAGCCTGGCTGGGAGCCTCCAAATAGCCCAGTCTCGTACGGCGCCCTCTGGGAACCGGACCGCACCCAGTTGTATTCAGGCCTTACCCCGGGTAATGCGGATCTCTGCCTGGGGTGGACGAACCCCTTTCTCCGCTACTCGTGGGATCAAGTATGGACAAACCAACAAAAACAAAAAACAACGAGACCGGCACTCGCAATTTGTCGGAAGGGCAGTCGCCCAAGAAGCAGGAAGACCGTGCGATGCAGGGCCGCTTCACCAGCCACGAAGTGGCCAAGTTAGTGAAGGACAGCAATCCTCTGGCGAGGCCGAGGCTTGAACCTTCAAAGAAACGTTTAGGGGGCGGGAAGCCCTCGCGAATGGTTCCAAACACCAGCGGAGGCGAACCTGGTAGGCAGTTTGCTACCATGAGGGCTGCTAAAGCTGGTGCGCTGTTCCTTCGGGCGCCACCACTAACACCCACGGCGTTCACAAGGCCGGACGACAGGCCAACCACGGAGCAAGCAACTTCGCGACACAGGAAGGCTGCCATTAGGATCTTGAAAAGGTCCAAAATAGCGGAGGATCTCTGTAATCTGGCGCTGCCCGGTGATCGTGCGGATATTCTTGCGGAAATCGAGTGGGCAAATGCTATCATGCCCAACTTCCAGCGGACTGCTCCAGAGGGGCAGAAAACAGTAAACAAGCGCGAAAGATCAATGGATGTTGCGCAGAATAATCCGAAAAGGGTTAAAACCCACGGTCCATCCTTTGCGGAAGTCGCAAAGGAGAAGATCATACTAGCTGTGGTGGATGAAAATCACGGCGCTGAACCAGTTTTGCGAGCCCATTTGAAATGGGTGGAATCGGAGTTATCGGGCATTGCGGTAAGCGTGCTTTGAGCGAACCCTGGACCGCCACCATCATGTAAGGATGCGGGTTGGTTCCAGGGCAGTGTAAAGGTGGTTGCATGCGATGACACCAGGTCAGCCCAGTTGTACAAGAAGGCGGTTGCCAGTTTGGGAGAGGTCTACCCAGGTGCGAAGCTCCGGGCCATGGACTTCAAGGAGGTCCCCTCCAGACCGAGAGTAAGGGTGTTGCTACCCGCGAAGCCCGCAGAGCCAGAGGGAATTCTGGAGTATATCCGCCTTTTTAATCCGGCGCTCCCCGCAGGAAATTGGAAGATGGAGAGCAAAGCGACGCGTCAGGTGGTTCTGATGCTGAATAGACAATCCCTACCGTTTCTGGAAAGGACGGAAGGGATCATTAAATATGGGTTCGGCACCGCTCGCGTTAGGGTGCACTCGAACGACATCAACGCAGCGCGCAGCGTAGAAGCAGAGGTGGACCAGATTAGCGACGATGAAGGGGATGCAGAGCCTGGCCAGGTTGATCCGATGGATGATCTGTCCGGGGGCTATGCGTCCTCGACGTCTTCGCTGGGCATTGGGTCCACCTTCCGCAAGTATACGGAGGAGGAGCTTATGTCAGACGATGACGACGAAGCCAACCGTACTATGGTGGAGGGGGAAAGAGGATGCGTCCAAGATGGTGCACGTCGTCCAGATCAACCTCCAGCATTGTAAAACAGCGTCTGCTGCACTGCTGCTCCAGCTGGCGAAAAGGGGGGCAGCAGATATTGCCCTCATCCAGGAGCCCTGGACTGTTGGGCATATAATTTGTGGACTCCAGACGTCGGAGTAAGTTCGGCAACTGTGGGTAGACCTAGAGCTTGCACTCTTGTTAACTCGAAACTAAAATTTCTGTTTCTTCCTCAATTTAGTGACAAGGACACGACGACCATGAGCCTAGAGGTCAATAGTCAGGTCATCCTGCTTACCTCTATGTACCTGTCTCACGATAGACACATTCCTACGCCGATGGTGAAAAAGGTCGCTCAGCACACAGCGGGAGCGCTGATTCTTGCTGGTGACGCGAATGCGCACCTCTTCACATGGAGCAGCAGCGCCACCTACGAAAGAGGTGAGTCACTCTTCGATTTCATATTAAAAGCCAACCTAGCTATGAGTAACACAGGTAACCTTCCTTTGTAACCAGTAGTAGAAGGGAAGTCCTGGACGTGACTCTCGTGTCGGTGGAAGCAGAGGCGGGGGTCAGAAACTGGAAAGTGCTTCAAGAGCATTCCTTTTCGGACCATCGATACATCTCCTTCTACTTAGAGGGGGTCTCGCCTAGGACTGAACCCATTAGAAACCTTAAAAATGCCGACTGGTCTAGATACAGGAATGAACTAGATAAGCGATTTTCAGGCAAACGAGTAAGCGTACAGTGTAGCCCAGGGAAGCTATAATACATGGTAAACCAGTTTACCACGGCATGTGGGAAGGCTCTTGATAAGGCCTGCCCTTGTAAGAAGCCAAAAGGCAAAAAGAAACCACCGTGGTGCAACATAGATATTGACAAGGCTCGCAGAATCTGTCGAACTCTATTTAACCTAGCCAAAAGAACCCAAAGTGACTCCCAATGGGAAATTTACAGGTCCCACTTAGGGGACTATATAAAGCTCTTAAGGCAGTCTAAGAGATCTTCTTGGAGGGACTACTGCGGCTCTATGGAATCTGTGTCATAGGGATCAAGGCTGAGAAGGGTTATCTCCGGCTAACCCCGTATAGCTCCAAGAACCTTGCTAAGGCCGGACGGGACGTGGACGGGGTCGGCAGAGGAAACTCTCAGACTTCTCCTGGAGACGCGCTTTCCGTACGCGGCGGGTGGGCTCCCAAACAGATCGACTGCAATGAAGGAACAATCGGCGGCTGCTGACTTCCTTACATTAGAGAAAGTAACCTGGGCAATTGGGAAATTTAAACCCTACAAGGCGCCGGGTCCAGATGAAGTGTCACCGGAGCAGCTTCAGCATCCTTTGGAGCTAAGTGCAACTTGGCCTATAAGTCTCTGCTCCTTTCAACTAAAGGTACTAGAGAGAGTAATTGATTGTCACATCAGAGATTCAATAACGCACAAACTAATATCTTCCCAGCATGCTTACATGAAGGGGAAGTCCACTGAAACGGCGCTTCATCAAGTTGTGTCGTATATAGAGAACTCCCTGCAGGTTAAGGAGTACACACTGATATCATTTCTAGACATTGAGGGTGCCTTCAATAACATAGAACCACTAGCGATCACAAGTGCTCTGGCGAAGCTGGGCGTCGATCAACATCTGGTATCCCTCGTACAAAACCTACTGGTTGACAGGGTTGTGAGGGCACAGTTAGCGGAGGCAACTTTAAAACGCTGTACAAGCAGAGGAACCCGCAAGGTGGGGTCCTTTCTCCTCTTCTGTGGGTGGTGGCTATTAACGGCCTACTGAAGGCCCTGGAGGAGGGGGGAGGATCGAAGGTAGTAGCTTATGCCGACGACCTTGCGGTGGTAGTAAGGGGTAAATTTCCTCAGACACTGCGCGACATCATGCAGGAAAAACTTAAAAAGGTATAGAACTGGACCAAAGACAAAGGTCTGGGTGTAAACCCGGACAAAACCGAACTTGTTCTTTTTACAAGAAAATATAAGATCCCACCTTTAAGGCTTCCCGTAGTGGTAAATAGAGCACTGAGGCTAGGGGACGTCGCAAAATATCTAGGCGTGATACTAGACAAAAAGCTTTCGTGGACACAGAACGTCCAGGAGCGCAGTAAGAAGGCAACGGTGGCCCTTTACAGTTGCAAGGGAACCATTGGAAGAAAATGGGGCTTATCTCCCAAAATTATGCACTGGATATACACAGCGGTAGTCAGACCAATCCTGCTATATGGGGCACTGGTGTGGTCGCCATGTTTCGATAGGAAAACCACACATTCAGCACTGCGTGTGCCGCTCTCAGACTACGGGAGTTGCCCGTATGGAAGTCTAGTCAAGTAGGACACGCAACAATCGCAAACAAATTAGGGTCGCAAGTTACAGATTACTGCACCCCCATTCAAAGCTTCACAAAGAATTTCAACATACTAATTCCTGAAAGAGGCTGGTGGTCCGATGGACCCCTGGATCGTAGAATTCACTTCACTTCTACACTGATGGCTCAAAGCTTGAGAACAGAGTGGGAGGGGGTCTTTTCTCGGCTCAAGTAGGATTAGAAAAATCTTTCCGTCTTCCTGACCATTGCAGTGTCGTTAAGGCTGAGGTCGCTGCTATACAGAAGACGGTAGACTACCTAAGAACAGAAGAGGTTGAATTCAAAGATATCTTCATATTTGCCGACAGTCAAGCAGCGCTAAAGACAGTTGATTCGGTCAACTGTAATTCTAAAATGGTAGCAACCTGTCGCAAAACTCTAAACGAGATGGCGGAGCTGTTTGCTCTTTACTTGGTATGGGTGCCAGGGCACAGCAACATACCAGGCAACGAAACAGCGGATGTGCTTGCAAGAAGGGGGACATCCACTCCGCTTTCATCACGCTGGAAGGGTGTTGGTATGCCGCTCGCTACCTGCAAGCTCTTTCTAAGGGACTCAACCCTTAAGGAAGCAGGGGACCGTTGGTAAAACGGAAATACCTGTATCAAGTCAAAGCTCTTGTGGCCGGAGTGGGACGTCAAGCGATCACAAGGTCTTCTCATGCTGAGCAGAGAAAACCTGCCCCTAGCTTTAGGAATCATATCAGGTCATATACTGATCGGCAGACACGCAGAGAGACTAGGTGTTCCCTGCAATGACTTCTGCAGAAGCTGCAGAAATGAATAAGAGCCTGAAACCGTGAGGCATCTTCTATGTGAATGTCCTGCACTATGGGCTAGAAGAAGAAAATTCTGGGGATCAGAGTTCTTCGGAGACCTTAGCGATCTGGCCAAAGTAGAGACTCGCAAGCTATTAAATTCGCAGTTTCCACATGTTGGTTCGAGTAGAGAAATTTTTTCAAATCCGCGTGGTGCCACAATGGGCCTAAAGAAGTCCTAGGTGTGCTAGCGCGATCGCAATCAGCCACTTTAACATAACCTAACCATGTATGTATGCACAGTCGATCTCTTTTTAACGCGGCATGCCGGGACAGAAATTTGTTCGTTAAAAAACCGCGTAAAAATAACCACATTTCAATTCATTTTGCGAAAAATAAGCGCAAAAAAAATTCCGCTTTCAAATAACCAAGTTTTGAAACGAAACTCGAATTTGGGGAAGTAAACAAATTTATTACATATGCTCATGCTACGCATTGCTACGATACATTTTAAGTCTTTCTGTTTTACAGGATTTGGACAAAAAATCATATTAAGATCAATTATAAATTAAATTACGAACGAATCCATATTTCAGTTCTTAAAATAATATTTTAACAAGCGCTGAGGTTTCTCTTTCTGCATTTCTTTATATAAATCCTGGTTGCACTCCAAAGCTTTTTTAAAATCTTGACGAAACTTTGATAAACGTTCATCATTAAAATCGTGGTCTATAAAATGATTTTCAGGGTCAGCAGCTTTATCTAGTCCTTCTCGAAGTAATCTTGACGAAAGTAGAATGGGTGAAGAGCTGCCGCCATCTCAGGGTCATTATTATTATTGTTATCAATGGCGTGAATAATTTCCCCATCGTCTAGAGCACACAGATCAAACAATTCATTGATATCGTCAATGTTCATGTCGTCAAAACCTTCACCGCCGATGCTTCTGGCATATCGAATATTTCCGCGTAGATAACAAAACCGTCGTTGTCCCTTTCTTCTTTCAACGCAACGTCTTGGCAAAGATTTTTCCAGCGTTTAATTAGAGTGGTTTTTGTAATATCCTTAACACGGAAACTTTGATACAATCGATACAATTCTTTACATCAAAAGCTTTCCATGCAGAAATCATATTAAATTTGGAATTACTTTCCATTTTATTCAAAATGAACTTCAACGAATGCTTTATGTAATATGTTTTAAAAACTGCAATGATGCCTTGGTCAAGTGGCTGCAAAAGAGATGTTGTGTTTGGGGAAAGAGAGAGCATTTTGAAGTTTGGGTGCTCGATAACTGCGTGTCAATTACTAACAACACTTAAAATTCCAAGTTTTTAGAGATCATGTATCCTCTTACTTCAGGCACAAAACACTTTTCGAGCCACTCCTTCGACAGCGATGCGGTCATGCCTTTTTGTTTGGCATTCAGTGTACTGGCAATTTCTTTAGATCCATTCCTGAATTCGGAAAAATGAAATTTTTGCAAAGCACATATTAACGTTTAAAACTTACCTTTCAAAGCTCGCGGCTTTAAATTTTTGGTTCACTAAAAGAGGTTTCAAAACCTTGTCCCCTGATACATTGCTACACAGTATAAGCATGACACGCTCCTTTGCTATTTTAAAACCGTGCACCGACCTGGTTTGCTTAGCTACGTAAGTGCGGCTTGGCATTTTCTTCCATTATAGACCGGTTTCGTCCGCATTAAAAATGTGATCTGCAACATAGGTTTGCGCTCTAATTGTTTCTGAAAAAGTTTTCGGGAACAGTTTTGCTGTCTCCTCATCTGCCAGTGCACTTTTACCTGTTATCTTGACGTTGTGCAGCGAATTTCTTTTCAAGAAGCATCAGAGCCAACCATTACTTGCACAAAATCGTTTTATATTAGTAGTAAGTATTTCGCAGCTGATCGAAGTGAAATATTCCTAAATTGCTCGTATACGCCCCAATGTAACAGGGCAATTCTGGCAAAGATTGCTAAAGTCTTTCGAAAAATAATCGAAAGACGGGTGGCAAGTCGGTTTGAAAGTTTTTGGCTATTCTAACGCCGTAAGTATTACGAAAAAAACTCTTTCGTTCACCACATGTGGTGAAAAGCTATTTTGACAGCAGATTTCAAATAACTGTCAAAATTCAAAATTAAAATGGTATGTAAATATTCTTTGCATTTTTAGGTATCCATAGATAATACAAACATACTTGGTGTATACTATTTTCATCACACTACATTTGCTATTTTGTGGCCGCTGTGGTCGAGTTGGTAGCGGTGCGTGCTATAACTCGATATGCCGGTGAGTTCGAGGTTCGAATCTCAGTCAGGGCAAACAAAATCTTAATCATAGAAAGTTTTTTCTAATAGCGGTCACCCCTCGGCAGGCAATGGCAAACCTCCGAGGGTATTTCTGCCATGAAAAAGCTTCTCATTAAATACATCTGCCGTTCGGAGTCGGCACAAAACTGTAGGTCCCTCCATTTGTGGTATAATATAAAGACGCACACCACAAATGGTAGAAGAAGCTCGGCCAAACACTGAGCTATATAGTGTACGTGCCAAAATTATATTATTATTACATTTGCTATTTATACTTGTCAGAGGCCTTTAGCAACTAGTTATTACTTATTTGCAGCGAATGTGGTGAAACAGGTTATTTAGAAATAAAATAAAAAAAAGAATGTAATGGAAAAAACCCATACGTTTTCTTCAAGTGATGTGGTGAAATAGGGTATATACAATTGTTATATACAACTATTTCTGATATAAAAGGCTAGAGTGTTTAAGGTTTTTACACATTTAAAAAGAAAGAGTTTCACAATAAAATTAAAATGATGAGTGAACATGAGTTTATAGTGATCGATGTTCAGGGATTCTTCGTTAAGAACAAATTCCTTCCAAAGGGGTTGAGTGTATGTAGCTGGAAGCGCTGTACAACTAAAAACGTTCACCATTAAATCACCGTGTGGATGCTCAAACTTAACGATGAAGGAAACAATCACAGTGAACTGGCTAACAAGTAAATATCATGGTTTATTGTGGAGCGATGGCGAATCATCATTAAAAGAGGTTAAAAAGTATTTAAATGAATGTATTAAAGGGAAGGAAGATAAGCTAATTGTTTATGTTAAAGGATTGGAAAAAATTAAATGAGTAGAAGATATAATTTAAAAAGATATTAATATATTAAATTTAGGTGATTTTAAATGTCCAAATATAGATCAATTATATAAAGCTAACACAGTACAACATTTTTCAGTTCATTGATTGCCAACTCAATTCTGAGAACTGTATGTGAAATTAGACCCAAAAAGAATAATTTCTGCATCATTCGTTTTGTCTTCTTACCTGCCAAAATATTTTTAATATCGATTTGAAGTTAGTACTATCGTATAGGGGAATTTATCACGTTTTAGGCCCTGTTCTTTGACATGAAATTCATACCTTTACTCAATTGCGAATAAAAGTGAAACGCGTACATTGATTTTCATGATCTTTGTCTCATTTTGCTCATAGGTTATGTGACTTTGCGCAAAAGTAACTAGACTTGAAACTTATTTCCGTTTTGTATTTTTTATGAATTTAAAAAAAAAAAAAAAAAAAATTCCTTCATGCGCTTATTTTTAACTTGGAAACTGTTGCTTGTATAGGAAAACAATATATGAACAAATTAAGGGAATTATAATTCTAAATTTTTTAAAATTCATTTCAACTAAATCGGGCTAGTGGCTGTCGAGCTATGTCAAACAACAGGGCCTAAAACGTGATAAATTCCCCTATACGATAGTACTAACTTCAAATCGATATTAAAAATATTTTGGCAGGTAAGAAGACAAAACGAATGATGCAGAAATTATTCTTTTTGGGTCTAATTTCACATACAGTTCTCAGAATTGAGTTGGCAAATCATGTGTAATACTGTGTTATTGTAACAGATTCATATACCGCAAAATATTTCACAATTGATGATGCTATAGAATCATTTCGAATAGATCTAATTGCAAAGGAAATAGATATAGGAGGCATATTAGAAACAAAGGAGGCATTTTATCGACATTTCATCCTTAAGTACGTTGTACAAATGATGTTGAATATGAGAAACGAAAGGTGAAAATCACTTGTTTCCAATATCATGAGGTTGAAAGGGAACGTATTTTGAGTAATGGTGAAATTGAAAAGATACATGTATTTGATTTCGAACCTACATAAGACAATCATAACATTTAAATAATTAATGTAAAAAACTATATCCAGAGCAGATCATTTAAAAAACATAGTCAGTTAATCAAAAACATGTTAAAGAATAAGAACATTGTTGCAATAACATTGATTATTTTAATTAAAGCTTTATCTATAAAGTAAAATGAAGAACAAACTTGTTGTCCTTGTTTAAATTATTAAATTGTTAATACAACAACATCGTTTACAGATGAAAATAGTAAATATTTGAATTTTGATTGAAAATTTCCAAATAGCAGTGAATATATGAAATTTCAATTATCAATTTAAAAATGTAAATATAACGAATGAATGAATGAAAATCAGAAAAAACAACAGAAGCAATACTAGAAGAACCAACAATACCAATTAGAAAAAGAATAAATTGAAAAAAAACATAAGAATAATAGTCGTCATAATAGAAAAAAATATAGAAATACTAAAATAAATGATGCAATCGGAGCTTTCAGAGAAGATATCATTAAAAAAGAATTCTAAATTGGAGGTAGTCTTTAATCTGCCACCCACTTTAGATACTTTAATTTAAAATATGATAATTATGAAATAAGAGCAGGGTAGTTGCTATAGTAAGAACATTTCTATAGCAACTACCCTGCTCACTCTCTCAATATTTATTGTTTTCAAAATATTGAAAACGATTTAAATACTTAAAAAAGAGAATATATATGCATATTGAAATAATTGAGATTGCGAGTTATTCACAAACATTATCTATGACAATGAACTAAGGTTGAAATGATGTTATCGGCAGCGGCGCTCATTGTGTTCGGACGTGTTTTTGGTAGCTCTCTACTTTTACTTTCGTGATATATTTGTTTATTATTTATGCACATCAATTACTAATTGTGGGACAGTGACTCTTTATGTGCATTTTATAATTTTTAATTAAACATGCCTTGCACCTGCGGCCATAGAGTTGAACGCACACAAACAAAAGTTCAATGTGCAAAGTGTAATAAACTCTTTCATATTAAGTGTGTTAATATTTTGCCGGCTGATGTTGAGTTTTTGTTTAACTCAGATAAACCTTTTTTTTTGCAAATCGTGTGCTGCTGCTCGGCGCGGTTCTATTCGTACTCCCCCGCCGCTCTCTAAACCCGTTGATTCCGACCGAATAGAGTCAATTCAAAAACAATTTCTGCTTTTTGCTTTAAGAAATTTTCGTTGGGATTCTCAGTACAACCTGCCCCCATATATAAGTCGTTTAAAACTCATTAATCTTCCTACACTTGCTAGTCGTAGAGAAATGCTAGGCGTAGTATTTTTAGTGAAGTTACTGACAGGCTTGATCTATAGCCCATCTCTTCTTGGTGAAATAAAACTAAACGTTCCCTCCCGAATTTCAAGACATTTCCGGCCTCTTTTTCTGAAGCCATGTAAAAGTAATTTTGAGTTAAATGAGCCACTCCGTAGTTTGTGCCAGGATTTTAACACTCATTCCGGTTCTTTTGATACTTCAGATTCACTTTTTTACGTAAAGAAAACTATACTCAATGCTCTCAATAATTGATACAAACATACTTATATATTACTACTCGATCAGCTGATGAGCATTTGTTCTGTAGCTGAACAGTTTTAGATCTCGACACTTAACAAACTTCTGCCTTTCATGACTCGGCGCAGCATATGTATATGAAAAAAAAAAATTTTTTTTTTATATATCCGTGCGTCATACGGATGCGCCCCTCGCGTCGGTCGGGCGGGTATGGAGGGAAAAAAACCGTTGGGATTATTATTATATTATTATTATTATATGTTTGATTGCTGAACGTGCTACTATTTCGTCATATAAGAGTACTGCTAGTGATCAATGCATAACAAACGTCGATAAATCGCAACAAGTGAGCATGGAATCTTTACTAAATGAGATTATTGCTCTTCGTGCTGAGAACATGGGAACGTGGGATTGCTATAGTCACTGCCCTTCAAGAGGATAAAAAATTGCTAAATGAAAAGACTGAGCATCTACAAACTGAACTTCACTCTCTGCAAAGTAAAATTCGACATGACGAGTTGTTTTCGGCAATTGGCATTCTCTCTAATGGAGTCAAATGGCTGCGTAATAATGCCTGTTGCTCTGCTAACAATAATATCGTACCATCCGTCATCTCTACCATAACCTCCGCTTCAATTGTTTCGCCCGCTGTCGCTGGAATTAATTCTCACACCCGCTCTACATCTGCTAATGTCACTCTTTCTTATGCTGCTGCTGCTGCTGCTGCGAATACAACTACTGATTTGCGTCTGTTCCGGCCTCTCATGCTAATATAACTTCTCATGCGCCGCTGAAAGTTTCTGCCCTCTCCTCATTTTCTCCTGCTGCTGGCAAGGTGCCCAAAATACAGTGGGACGGTGTTCGAAGTACTAGGCGTAAAAAAGAGAAAAGGTCAAGTGATGTAGAAATTGGCCTTAGTGAAAGCACTGATTTAGAAGTTGTGCCGACAAAGAAATGGATTCATCTGTCTTCTTTTAAAAATACGGCGACTGAATATCATATTATTTCATATGTGACCAAGAATTCCAGTATCAAACGTGACCAGTTGGCCTGCTTTAAGCTCGTAAAAAAAGATGCGGATATAGAATCAATGAAGAAAGTAAATTTCAAACTTGGTGTGGCAGAATCTCTGTTTGATATGGTGCTGAATCCTTTGTTGTGGCCTACTAACGTAAAATTTCGGTCTTTTAATTTTTTTCAAAAAGAAATTCAAAACAACAAGATTGCTTAGCCTCGCCCGAAAGTGCTAATGGATCTTTCAGAGGTTTGAAAATTTATTTTCGGAATAGGGGTGGTATTCGTACTAAATCGAACACCATATACAGTTCATGTGCGCATTTGGACTTCGACGTTTTTATTTTTGTTGAAACATGGCTGAATGCTAATTTCTATGATGAAGAATTTTTCAACTCCAAATTGTTCGTCGTATTTCGAAAGGATCGTGACGCTGAAAGAACCAGGTGTTCTTTAGTTGGAGGTGTACTAATTGCCGTTCGTCGTAATCTTCGAGGATTTATAACTACGCTTCAGAACGATGACCCCATTTTGGATCATTTGTGCGTTTGCGTTCGAGGTTCAAATGGACTTAATTCTTTATTCCTAATTGTTTCTTATATTCTACCTTGCAGTAATTTTGAACTTTATAAAGCACATACAGATAATATTGTTTCCTTAGTCCATAACAAGATTGCCTATAATCAAGTTTGCGTTTTTGGTGACTTTAATATTCCTGAAATTACCTGGTCAAAAAATTTTTCAAATTCTAATCTTATTGCAACTAATGTCCCAACAACAATTGCATCTTATGTTGTTGATAATATGTTAAGTTTAAGTCTAGTCCAAATTAACAGCTTTGTAAACTTACTTGGCAGACTCACTTGTATTTGTTAGTGACAATATCAGTGTAACTATTTCCCAATGTATTTTGCCGATTTCAACTCCAGACAAGCACCATGTCCCTTTAAGTGTTGAAGTTGAGTTTTATGAATTCACAACTTCTAAGCTTGAGGAGAGGCTTACTTTCAATTTTTCAGCTTGTGATTTTTCAAAAATTAATGACCTTTTACTCAATTTTAATTGGGAAGATTTATTTTTGAATGGAAATGTTGGGGATTGTTATTATATTTTTAAATGTCATGTTCTGGAAGTTTTTCATAATAATATCCCAGTATTTAAAAATAAGCATTATAAGCTCCCTTGGTACGCAAGGGAATTTAAATCGCTAAAAAATAAAAGAAATACATTTTATAAGAAGTTTAAGAAAACTAATGATCAATGTTATTGTTCAAAACATCAATACTATCAAAAACGCTTCAACTGTTTGGAAAAATTTATTTATAAAAACTATATATTTAGAATTGAATCGAATATCAAGTTAAATCCCAAGAGTTTTTGGCATTATATTAAGTCAAAAAAATCTTGTTCTGAGGTACCATCCGCTGTCTGCTTAGGGGATGAATTTGTAAGTACACCGAGTGAGGTAGCTAATCTGTTTGCTAAGTTTTTTAAATCTAATTTCGTTCTGGACCAAGTTTTGTCTGTTGAGCCCAACAACAATAGTTCATTAAATTTTCCCTCTTCAATTAACTTTGGTAATTTAAATCTCACTTTGGACGATGTATCAGAAGGAATTTTAGGTCTTAAGCCTTCGAGTCAAACTGATATTGATGGTTTCTCAGTTCTTTTTTTGAAAAACTGTCCAGCGGTTATTAGCCCTATTAAACTGTTATTTAATAAATCTCTATGTACAGGTACTTTTCTAGACGATTTGAAATTGACAACCATTACCCCAACTTTTAAAGCTGGCAAAAAGAATGATGTCTGTAACTATCGTCCTATTTCTAAGCTTTCATCTGTCTCCAAGCTATTTGAGAGTATAGTAAAAAAGAAGATGTATTTTGCGACTAAGAGTTTAATTTCACCTAAACACATGGTTTTGTTCCTGGTCGTTCCACGGTTACTAATCTGGCAGAGTTCAGTGAATATTCCATAAATTCTTTTTCACTGGGATCCCAAGTTGATTGCATTTATACTGATCTTTCAAAAGCATTCGATAAAGTTCTACACAATACTTTATTGTTTAAACTTGCTAGTTTAGGTATCCATTCTGTGTTTCTGTGCTGGTTGAAATCGTACCTAAGCAATAGACGTTGCGTCGTAACAGTCGATGGTGTTTCCTATGTTTCATTGCCACGTCAGGTGTACCACAAGGAAGTATCTTAGGGCCGTTGCTCCTCGTTTTGTTCATCAATGATATTGGCGAGTGTTTTTCATTTAGCAGATATCTGTTATATGCAGATGAATTGAAAATATTTTCAGTAGTAAATAGTGCAACCGATGTGACAAACCTCCAATCTGATTTGGATAATTTGTCTCTTTGGTGTCAACAGTCACATCTCTGTCTTAATATTAAAAAATGTTTTCATATGACTCTTGCTAAAGCTCGATACATTAGGCACACATCTTACTCTATTTCGAATACAATGCTCAAGACTGTTGATGAAATCAAAGATTTTGGAGTTATATTTGATTCCAACTTCTCTTTTAATAATCTCATCAATATTTTATAATTTTATTGAGCTCAAGGCCAGTTTATGGAAGATTTTGTTAGTGAAAAAACAACAACAGTTTTTAATGGTTGAAGTTATAGTACTATTTCGGAAATCACCACATTTCCTCATCAGACTTCTTTTTGATTATTAAATTAAATTATTTTTAATTTAATTTTCATAACCACTTCTCTCAGGCTTTGAACCCGGGAGCTCGGAGTTGCAGAGCCAATACGCTACCTATTGTGCTACGCTAGCCGAGTTGGCTGTTGTGTTTATTTCATCTTCCTTAAACAAACCAACTACAAACAAGAGCAAATGATCTGCCGCTATTTAACTTGTTTGTGTGGTTGTTGTTTGTGTTTTTATTTTGCAAATTCTGTTTTTATTTTACATTATATGCATTTCTAAGGCGTGCTCATCCTTGTATACAATGTTTGTTCATTTTTCTGTTGGCCTAGTAAAATTTTAATATTTTATAATTTTATTGAGCTCAAGGCCAGTTTATGGAAGATTTTGTTAGTGAAAAAACAACAACAGTTTTTAATGGTTGAAGTTATAGTACTATTTCGGAAATCACCACATTTCCTCATCAGACTTCTTTTTGATTATTAAATTAAATTATTTTTAATTTAATTTTCATAACCACTTCTCTCAGGCTTTGAATCCGGGAGCTCGGAGTTGCAGAGCCAATACGCTACCTATTGTGCTACGCTAGCCGAGTTGGCTGTTGTGTTTATTTCATCTTCCTTAAACAAACCAACTACAAACAAGAGCAACTGATCTGCCGCTACTTAACTTGTTTGTGTGGTTGTTGTTTGTGTTTTTATTTTGCAAATTCTGTTTTTATTTTACATTATATGCATTTCTAAGGCGTGCTCATCCTTGTATACAATGTTTGTTCATTTTTCTGTTGGCCTAGTAAAATGTTAATATTTTATAATTTTATTGAGCTCAAGGCCAGTTTATGGAAGATTTTGTTAGTGAAAAAACAACAACAGTTTTTAATGGTTGAAGTTATAGTACTATTTCGGAAATCACCACATTTCCTCATCAGACTTCTTTTTGATTATTAAATTAAATTATTTTTAATTTAGAAATGCATATAATGTAAAATAAAAACAGAATTTGCAAAATAAAAACACAAACAACAACCACACAAACAAGTTAAATAGCGGCAGATCAGTTGCTCTTGTTTGTAGTTGGTTTGTTTAAGGAAGATGAAATAAACACAACAGCCAACTCGGCTAGCGTAGCACAAAGGTGGCGTATTGGCTCTGCAACTCCGAGCTCCCGGGTTCAAAGCCTGAGAGAAGTGGTTATGAAAATTAAATTAAAAATAATTTAATTTAATAATCAAAAAGAAGTCTGATGAGGAAATGTGGTGATTTCCGAAATAGTACTATAACTTCAACCATTAAAAACTGTTGTTGTTTTTTCACTAACAAAATCTTCCATAAACTGGCCTTGAGCTCAATAAAATTATAAAATATTAACATTTTACTAGGCCAACAGAAAAATGAACAAACATTGTAATCTCATCAATTTTATTATATCTAATGCTTACTCAGTTTTAGGCTTTGTACGCCGGCACAGTACAAATTTTACTGACCCATATACTCTAAAACTACTTTTTTCGTCTTATGTTAGATCTTGACTGGAATATGCAGCGTTTATTTGGAGACCTTATTCACAGTTTTTGATAGATAGAATTGAACGTGTGCAAAAGGTCTTTTTAAAATTTGCTCTACGTTCTTTGAAATTTTCGGATCCCTTACCTTCTTACAATTCGCGTTTGCTTCTTATAAGCCTTAACTCGCTCGAGAAGAGAAGGACAGTTCTTTCACTTTCTTTTGTGCATGGTATAATGAATGGCACTGTTGATTGTCCGTCTTTGCTCCAAAGTATTAATTTCCTTGTGCCATTTAGGACTTTACGTAATTTCAATCCATTCTATCCGGATAAACTCAAAACCAATTATGCAAGAAATGCCCCTTTGTCGCGTGCACTTTACGAATGTAAGGAGATCTCGAATTCTGTCTACCTCGATTTTTCTTTATGTAAAGTTGAGTTTCTCTCATTATTATATTCAGCCTTGTGAAATTTGTTATTGTTAATTTATTTTCTGTTATCGTTAAGTTGTAGCTCTAAGTAGTCAGTAAGAACTTTGTTCATTGACTTATGAAATAAATAAATAAATATTTATAAATTCATAAAAGCGTTTTCTCATATTATTTCGGATGAACATCAAAAATAACTATCTATCATTCAGGCGAATCATGAGGTTTTTGACAAATTAGCTATTAAAACACTCAATTTGGAAAACATTGTGAAGATTGTCAAATGAAAATGCCAAAAGTGGACCCGATACATGTAACAGCAAGCAATTTTAGCATAATATCCGTTCAAACATCCATTTAGTTTTCTTCCACAATCCATAAGCCTAATTGCAGTGTAACGGTGAAATGTATACGCTCTAGAACAGAACGGTTGACGTAAATTCGACCTCATTCACTGATTGTGTTAGAGGACTCAATAGCCCACTATTGCGCTTTTCACGAGACAGAATAAATCCCTTTACAAACATGGGATTCCAACTGTAGGCCGCACCATTCGGAACTCGTCATCATGCACATGCTCTTACGTGTTACTTACTTACTTACTTAATTGGCGCACCAACCGCCTAAGCGATTTTGGCCGAGGTCAACAAAGCACGCCAGCTACCCATATCTTTCGCTCCCTGCGCCAATTGGAAATCCCAAGTATAGCCAAGTTATTTTCCACTTGGTCTTTCCAACGCAGAGGAGGTCTTCCTTTTCCTCTGCTACCACACGCAGGTACAGCGTCAAAAACCTTCAGGACTGGAGCTATTTCACCCATTCGTACGATGTGACCTAGCCAGCGGAGCCGCTGGTTCCTAATCCGCTGCACTACGTCAACGTCCTTGTACAACTCGTACAGCTCATAGTTAAATCTTTCGAAGAATCTTTCTCTCGAACACTCGAAGAGCTCTCTCATCTGATGTTGTCATCGTCCATGCTTCTGCGTCATACAATAGGACGAGCATGATGAGAGACTTATAGAGTATGGTTTTTGTCCGTCGAGAGAGGACTTTACTGTGCAATTGCCTACTTAGTCCGTAGAACCATTTGTAGGCAAGAGAGATTCTGCGTTGGATTTCAAGGTTGACGCTGTTATTGGTCTTTATGCTGGTTCCTAAATCAACGAAGTCCTCAACTTTTTTAAAGTTATAACTGTCAACAGTGATGTTTGATCCTAGTCGTGAATGTGCCGACTCTCCATTTGATGACAGGAGATAATTCGTCTTGCCCTCCTTCACTTCCAGACCCATTCGCTTCGCTTCTCTATCCAGTTTGAGAGAAGGCAGAACTAACTGGTTGTTAAGACCGATGATGTCAATGTCATCAGCGTACGCCAGCAATTGCACACTCTTATAAAAGATGGTGCCTGACTGATTTAGTTCTGCGGCTCGCATTATCTTCTCCAGCATCAGGTTAAAGAAATCGCGCGACAAATAGTCACCCTATCTGAAACCTCTCTTAGTATCAAACGGCTCGGAGAGGTCCTTCCCAATCCTGACGGAACTGGTGGTGTTGCTCAAAGTCATTTTACATAGCCGTATAAGTTTTGCCGGAATACCAAATTCAGACATTGCGGCATATAGGAAACTTCTTCTCGTGCTGTCGAAGGCGGCTTTGAAGTCGACAAAAAGATGGTGTGTGTCGATTCTTCTTTCCCGGGCCTTTTCTAAGATCTGGCGTATTGTGAATATCTGGTCGGTAGTAGATTAACTAGGTCTAAAGCGACACTGATAAGGTCCAATCAGTTCATTGACGGTGGGCTTAAGTCTTTCACACAATACACTCGACAGAACTTTATACGCGATGTTAAAAAGACTAATCCCGCGGTAATTGGCGCAAACTGTAGGATCACCCTTTTTGTGTATTGGGCAGAGCACACTTAAGTTCTAATCAGTAGGCATGCGTTTTTCCGACCATATTATAGAAATGAGCTCGTGCATGCACTTAACCAGCTCTTCTCCGACGTTCTTAAATAACTCAGCTGGTAACCCGTTGGCCCTGGGGGCTTTGTTGTTCTTCAGCCGTGCTATCGCTTTCATCATTCATTGGGGATTCGGATTCAACATCTTCTCCAAGGTTGTTGCAGTTGCTTCCATTAAGCAGTGTGGAGAAGTACTCCCTCCATAATTTAAGTATGCTGCGGACCTCAGTCACCAGGTCGCCGTTTTCAATCTTACAGGACACTTAAAACCTTCTGTTTCTGTTTTCTCACGAAAAATGCGTCTTACTTCCTTCTTCAACTCACAATAACGCTCCCGCACAGCTCGCGTTGCGGCCGATCACAATGTGGCCCTGTAGGCAGCGTCTTTACGTTCCGTAGCGGCGCGACATTCCTCGTCATACCAGTTGTTCTTTCGGGCTCACTGAAATCCGATGGATTCTTCAGCGGCGGTGTGTAGACAGCGAGAAATATGGCTCCACTGCTCGGAAGTATCGTTCTGTTGATTATTTCTCTCCGAGAGCAGGAGTGCAAGTCGAGTGGCGAAGTCGGTAGCTGTTTGAGGCGATTGAAGCTTTCCTTGTGTCCATTTGCGTGCGCTTTTTGCTGCACAGAGGCGCGTGCGGATCTTAGGTGCCACAAGAAAATGATCCGAGTTGAGTTGGCTCCTCGGTTCGTGCACACATTAAGGACAGTGGAAGCATGCCTTTCGTCTATCACAACGTGATCGATTTGGTTTCGTGTCTTACTATCTGGAGACAGCCACGTAGCCTGGCGAATCTTCTTATGACGGAACCTGGTACCAGACTACCATGTTTCGGGCCCCAGCGAAGTCCTTCTCTTCCGTCGAGGCGTCGGCGCAAATCAGGGAGATGTTGAAGAATTTCGCCAGGATGCGGATTGTGGCGAGACGCTCGTCCACCGGAGTGAACGACAGTACTTTACGGCGCAGTCTCTCTCCCACCACAAATCTGACTCCGAATTTGCGCTCCTTTACATGGCAGCTGTAGTAGATGTCGCAAGGGCCTATCAATTTTTTCCCTTTCCCCGTCCATCGCATCTCTTGGATATCGGTGATGTCAGCCTTTGCTCTGCTGAGAATATCAACCTGCCGGGCAGAGGCACCTTTCCAATTAGGGGTCCGGACATTCTAGGTAATCATTGGCGTTTGCTGTGGTCGTCATCAAAAAAGGGGGTCTCATCCGAAGCTTTGTTTTCTCTCTTTGTGCTCTGCGCACAATTCATTGCTGGGGGTAAAAATTTTGAGTTCGTTTATATAGCGAGCCGCTTGCTCCAACACAGACGCCCGCTGCAGCCGCACCTCCTGGTGAACAGACGCTGCGGACTTTAGTGGACCCTTAACTCGAATATGTCGGAGTGGTTCCACTAAAGCTCCCTCTCTATTAGCCGTGACCCAAGGCTCCACACGGGTTGGTTATCGTATCTCGCTCATGGGTTGCTCACGTTGACCAGGGTGCACGAACGTGGACGTTAGAGTAGGGATTGAGTACAGCCGTGCAACTGTAACCGCATACCCGGAAGCACCGCTGCATACCCAGAAGCAACACTGCACCGATATTTCTTGTCATCGCATAGTTAAATAATAAATTGCTGAACAATGTGCATGATTACTCGTTATCATATGATAAACATATTGTTTGTCACGCTTCCCCGAAGCTGTTATCTCTATGAGGCCATTACTCTTGTGTTCTAGCTGTATCATCTTTAACATTTTAACAAATTTGGAGCCGATGAAGGGGTGGCAGATTTATAAGGTGTTAATTTTGTATTACTTGAGCAGCAAAAACGTCTCAAAACTGCAATGCCATTCAGGAAATTGCAGTTGAATGAGTGATTATTAGTAAGGCTGTCCGATGTTGGAATGGGTTTGTTCCATTGCTTTTATGTTCTGACATATATATGTAGCTCTGCTCGATTCTTGTCGTAGATACTTTAAATCTACTGCGGACGTGCAAGTTCATCTATCCAAACATCTGAAAATGCTTTGTATTATATGCAAGGTACGTGGATGACATTATCTGCGTGATCACCAAGGACAATGAAGAGCAGATATTTGGGTACCTTTACATACAGCATGGATGTATAATATGTACGATGGAAATGGAAAATAAAGGGACAATAATTTACCTGTATCTGAGAATTAAGACAGAAAAAATTGCCCAAAAACTTGATTACAAAATTAGCAAAAAACCGACAGCTACATACACCATAATACATAACACAACAAACTAATAAACAGACTTGAACGAATACCTCTATCGCGAGGCATACGAAAAGGAACTAAACATATCCAACAACGGATATAAAAGGGAGCTCGTGGATAAATTCTGAAAAATGTATGCAATTCAAAAAAGAAACGACAGAGAGCTAGACGAAAAAACTTGGACGGTAATGACTGATACAGGAGTATAGCTATATAGGACAAACAGGACTTAAAGTAAGAACAAGGTTTCGTGTACACATAAGGGACCACAACATAAGGTTACGAAAACCAACGGCAATACCTGAATCTAATTTTGCAAACCATTTGGTAAACGCAAAATGTTCACCCGCAAACCCCCCAAATAAAGAAAAGCGTTAAGGTACTGCACGTACAACGAAAAGGACGGCGCCTAAATGCTCTTGAAAACATGGAAATATACATATAAACAACAAACATTTGATGGGAGGATAAAAAACGAACAAATAAACAGCAACTCTGATGCGATATTTGCACCATTTAGGCTTGTTTAGAAAAAAACAAAACAAAGACGTAGGTAAAATGACAGATACCAACATACAAAACAAACCTGCAATACCTAAACAGACTTAAATTACTGACTATCTACCTGTTCTTACCGCGAAGGCAGATTCGAGATAAAATATACTTGGACTCTAACCGCGCGAGACTACAGGTACCTATACTCAGGACACTTAACATTTGTTAACATTTACGAGATGCACCAATATCTGATTGACCAAAAAACGAAATAAATACGGAACAACAGACGTAAACTGAACAGAACGAAAATTGACACTGAAGATGGCACAACGCCGAAACCGGTTTTTCTCCAAACCAATCTTGACAAGCGATGACGGAGAATCGTTTCAACAAATATCAACAAATCACTCTGTCGGACAAGAAAACGAAGAAAACAATTTATTCATCTGTCCGTTGCAACTCACAAGATTTCGCCTTGACCCTTTCGCAAGCCTTGGGTAAAATATCGATGCTCATATTGTCAAACCAGTCAGAATGACGCTGACATTCTGAGACAACATAATCAATAGTCTATATTAGGGCTGGACAATTTAACCGGTGTAGCCGGCTAAAAAAATTAGCTAAGTTAATTAGCTAGCTAACCGGTAGGCTAAATGGCTAATTTTTTTCCCAGCTATATTCATTGATTCCTTACCCACAGACAAGTTAAAAAAATAATAATTTCAGTTATTTATAACAAAATTAACGAGAATAGAGTAATTAATTTAATTATTTAACACTTAACAATATTTTATTTATGAAAATGGTTCTTAAATTAATTATTGAGTTCAGAGAGTGTACTTGACGTTGGGACACCTAAGTGTTTTCTTGCCAGCTTAGCCAGGTTAGGAAACTTATGACGTTTTGAGTGCTACCAATGAAGAGGGTTATCACCAAGCGAAATATTTGGCTCCAATTTAAAGCTATTGCTTTTTCTTTCGTTTGCATCACTCAGATAATTTGGATTATCACTTTCAAAGCTGGCCATTCTCTCAAAACTTTGTGATAAGGCTTCAAAATTCAAGAGATAATCGAAATATTTCTCTCTCGTGATTTTAATATCAGCTGCTTTAACATTTTCCTTGATCTAATTTGTAAAAGTTTTTCTGGGACTGACTCTCGAAATTCTTGAGTTTTATCAGCCAAATTTTTATATTTGCAAATACATAAAACATAAATTAATTGTATAATCAATCTTTTTAAAATAATTTCGTTATTAGTGTATAAATGCATCGTGTTACTATACCTAAGATCCAAAAACCAGGCTAATGCAGACACGGAATCACAATTTTCTCCCAAAAACCGAGATTCTTCCTGTTCGCGAAATACTTGGTGAAGTGATTGAATTTTCGGAAGGTGGTCTGATTCATCAATCGACAAAAGTATCTATTATCGAATGAATAAGTGGCCGTACCATTCCACTAGTTGATTCGGTTTGACTAGACATTTACTTCCTTTGCTACTACAAATGGATTCAATATTCGGACCAAATCTCTTAAATAAGTAGTTCCAATTTAATTGCTTAAAAGAAATTTTTTACACATTTCTGCAGCTGTAAACTCAAGATTCAGTAACACACTTTCAACAGCTTATTTGTAAGCGGAATTCCAACGCGTTACACAGTAGCTAATCAACGAATTTTCTGGTAAATTATGTAATTTCTGGTCATCTTTAAGAGCGTTTGTTGCTTTATACATATGAAATATCTGGATATTGTAGCAATTTAGGTGACATTAACGCTGATTTTAGTGATTCAAAAGATTTGTCACTCTCACTATCACAAATAAATTCTTTCTGTTTAAACCATTCAAAGGTGCTGCTAGAGACGCAAAGTTAGGTATAATACTTCGATAGTAACTTGCAAATTTTGGAATCGTCTGGCAACAAACCTATTGCGGAACATTTGTGGCCTAAAAATGTAACTTCTGGCCTTAGAATATTGCACATATTTGGATTAAGTTTGAGGTTAAATGATCTACATCTGTCGAAAACTTTTGAAAGATTTTTAATGCGATGTGCTCCACTACATCCTATGACGATGATATCGTCGACGTACAAAAATGCTACATTAGCCGGAATGCCTGAAAAAAGCATTTGTTTAACAATTTATTTACTTGGCTATTTATCTACTCACGCTGAGAATATGGTAATCGGTAATTTTTAATGTAAACAGGTTTAGTGTCTGTAAGTCTTAATTTTTGTTCGTAAAAATCGTTTAATGTCATTTTGTCGTCAGGCAGAGCGAATATATCTGCATATTCTAGACATAAGTCGAGTAATTTGCTAGCGTTTTTTTTCTGAATTTGTTTCTTTAAAATGTTAATAAGTTTCTTAGTCGGGTTATCGTCTTTCGTCGTATTTTTGATGGAATAAACATGATAATTAGAAAATTTATCGGTCCGAATGTTTCAGTTATTTACGTTGTTTACATCATCTGTGGTATTAATAATCTTGATGATTGGGTTACTAGAATTAACTATGTATCTCGGCACAAAACTGTAGGTCCCTCCATTTGTGATATAATATAAAGACGCACACCACAAATGGTAGGAGAAGCTCGGCCAAACACTGAGATATATAGTGCACATGCCAAAATAATTATATTATCATTATATATAATAAGTTCTTTTGCGAGTACGTGTGATTTTTGCATTCTATATTTTACTTCTTTTGCATCATTTTCAACGTTGGATCGATTTTTTTTTTGTATTTCATTTGGCAAAATAGCTCTTCTTCCGAATATTAATTCGAATGGAGTAAATTCGTATTCAAAAACTGTGTGTTGTGTTATGCAAAAATGTCAAGTATATTAAATATACGTCCCAATCGGAATATGTTTCTTTAAAATACGCACGCAAATATTCGTTAAATAGAGTATGGTTCCGTTCAATTGTACCCACGGTTTCATGATGGTATGCGGTTGAAAAATTATATTCAATGTTTAAAATTTTTGTTAATTCTGAAAAAATATTGTTTTTGAATTCCGTTCCTAGATCGAAATTAAACCAATTCATTATACCGTATGTTAACACGAAACTCTCAAAAATTGCAGATGCAATTGTTTTAGCGATTTTGTCTGGTATAGCAATCGTTAATAAATATTTGGTTAAATTGCATAGAATGGTAAGTGCGAACTTTTTACCATTATACGACTCGGGTATAGCAAAATAATTTTTGCATTCTATATTTTACTTCTTTTGCATAATTTGCCACGTTGTACAATGGATCGATTTTTTTTGTATTTCATTTGGTAAAATAGCTCTTCTTCCGAATATTAATTCGAATGGAGTAAATTCGTATCCAAAAACTGTGTGTTGTGTTATGCAAAAATTTTAAATATATTAAATATACCTCCAAATATTCGTTAAATAGTATATGGTTCCGTTCAATTGTACCCACGCTTTCATGATGGTATGCGGTTGAAAAATTATATTCAATGTTTAATATTTTTGTTAATTCTGAAGAAATATTGTTTTTAAATTCCGTTCCTAGATCGAAATTAAACCAATTCATTATACCGTATGTTAACACGAAACTCTCAAAAATTGCAGATGCAATTGTTTTAGCGCTTTTGTCTGGTATAGCAATCGTTAATAAATATTTGGTTAAATCGCATAGAATGGTAAGTGCGAACTTTTTACCATTATACGACTCGGGTATAGCAAAATGATTTTTGCATTCTATATTTTACTTCTTTTGCATAATTTGCAACGTTGTACATTGAATCGATTTTTTTTGTATTACATTTGGTAAAATAACTCTTCTTTCGAATATTAATTCGAATGGCATAAATTCGTATTCAAAAACTGTGTTTGTTGTTGTGATAGTGGACACCTAAGTGTTTTCTTGCCATCTTAACCAGGTTAGGAAACTTATGACGTTTTGAGTGCCACTAATGAAGAGGGTTATCACCAAGCGGAATATTTGGCTCCAATTTAAAGCTATTGCTTTTTCTTTCGTTTGCATCACTCAGATAATTTGGATTATCACTATCAAAGCTGGCCATTCTCTCAAAACTTTGTAATACGGCTTCAAAATTCAAGAGATAATCGAAATATTTCTCTCTCGTGATTTTAATAACAGCTGCTTTAACATTTTCCTTGATCTAATTTCTAAAAGTTTTTCTGGGACAGACTCTCGAAATTCTTGAGTTTTGTCAGCCAAATTTTTATATTTGCAATATAATAAAACATTAATGAATTTTATAATCAAACTTTTTAAAATAATTTTGTTATTAGTGTATAAATGCATCGTGTAACTATACCTAGGATCGAAAAACCAGTTTAGCTAATGCAGACACGGAATCACTATCTTCTCCCAAAAACCGAGCTTCTTCCTGTTCGCGAAATACTTCTTGAAGTGATAGAATTTTCGGAAGGTCGTCTGATTCATCAAGCGATAAAACCTTATAAATTATCGAATGAATAAGGGGCCGTATCATTCCTCTAGTTGATTCGGTATGACTAGACATTATCTTCGTTGCTACAACAAATGGTTTAAATATTCGGACCAAATCTCTTAAATAATTCCATTCTAAATTGCTGAAAAGAAATTTTTTACACATTGCTGTAAAGTCAAGATTCAGTAACACACTTTCAAAAGCTTATTTGTAAGCGGAATTCCAACGCGTTACACAGTAGCTAATCAAAGAATTTTCTGCTAAATTATGAAATTTCTGGGCATCTTAAGAGCGCTTGTTGCTTTATACATATGATTGTTTCAAGTGACCAACAATTGCAGATGTGTTTGATAATGTTCTTCATTAAAAACTTTTTGTTCTTCATTGTGATAAAACTTTGCATAAATGATCTTAAATATTTGCTGCCGAGGTACTTTCAATAATTTCTAAAGTTTCCCCCCAAGCTACTGAGTATAAACTCCATAACTCATATATGCAGGGCCGGATACAGAAAATAATTTTGGGGGGTCCAAAAAAATATTTTTGTAGACAAATCATGATACATGAACTGTTATATACATTTAAATTATTCTGCGTGTAAGGTTCTTATATTTCGGGGTGGAGGGGTCCGGACCCCAAATCCCAGCAGAACGAGAGGACCAAGCGTCCATTGTAATCGACACATCAGGAAAAGGACGAAGAGTTGCCAGTATATCTTTACGCACTGATTGGTACAAAATTTCAAAGCGACTTTTTAAGACCGTTTTCTTCGGGATCACATATTCAGGACTGACAGGTTTCACAAATTGCACTAATCCTGGACCTTCTGCGTGTGATAGCGGCAACATGTCTATTGCTATGCATTTTACAAGTGACATAGTGATCGCTTCAACCTTAGGACTCTAAAAGAACAGTATTATTTTATAAATTTTAGACTGTAATTTTCTTTTTATAAACGCCATTTCTTTTGAGTTGTTGGTGTATCTGAGTTTGATTCCTCATCCAAGCTAGAATTTAATTATAAATTATTTAATTATATTTATACATAAATATAAAAAAAAATGCATATACAGTTTCCAGAAATATATCGGATTTTATCATATTCAATAATTTCTTATAGAAGTGGAAAAATAAAACTTACCGTTCAAATAACTATGCTTATTCTTTGAATGATATCGTAATAATTGTTGTTTTTTTATATTATACTCAACATGACAATATTTACATTGAGCAATTCCACAAGTAACTAGTGTAAAAGGATTCCATAGTGATCAGTATGACATATTAAAAATATTAAATTAAAAACATAAATTTGCAAATGTCTGAGAAATATAAAATACATGAAAGTTGTGTAACATATGACAAATATTAGAAAAATAAACACCGCCCAAAAGACTATGTAACTACTTTACAAATAAACGTCGCCATTAAAAGAACAAAAAATCGTGTATCAAAACAAATTTCATGAGTAATTATATTGTATACCAAAAGCTATTATTTATATTTATATAATTATTAATAAACATAATTATTTATATTTTTGATAAAATATTAAATTTCGCGAACATCGTTTCTTTAAACAAAAAAATACTTGAACGAATACCTCTATCGCGAGAGGCATACGGAAAGGAACTAAACACGATATACAACATAGCAACCAACAACGGATATAAAAAGGAGCTCGTGGATAAATTCAGAAAAATGTATGCAATTCAAAAAAGAAGCGACAGAGAGCTAGACGAAATAACTTGGGCAGTAATGACTTATACAGGAAAAATTACATACAAACTTGCGAATTCTTTCAGAAAGTATAATATCCACACGGCGTTCTAAACTTGAAACAACCTGGGAAGGATACTTAAAAGCAGTACGACTGAAGTAGAAGAAGAACACGGATTCGTGAACACATAAGGGACTACAACAAAAGGATACGAAAAGCCACGGCAATACCTGAATCTAATTTTGCAAACCATTTGGTAAACGCAAACATAAAATAACCTTTCAGTTACTGCACGTACACCAAATAGGACGGCCCTTAATGCTCTTAAAAACATGGAAATATATAAACAAAAAACATTTGATGGGAGCATAATAAACGAACAAATTATGCGATATTTGCACTATTAAGGCTTTGTTTATAAAAAAACAAAACAAAGACGTACATAGGTAAATTGACAGATACCAACATACAAAACAAACCTGCAATACCCAAGCGGACGAAAATTACTGACTATCTACCTGTTCTTACTGCGAAGGCAGGTTCGAGATAAAATACGCCCTTTTTGGCACTAACCGCGCGAGACTTCAGATACCCATACTCAGGACACTTAACAAGTGTGAACATTTACGATTATGCACCAATACTTGCTTGACCAAAAAAAGAAATAAATACGGAACAACAGACATAAACTGAACAGAACGAAAACTGACACTGAAAATGGCACAACGCTGAAATTGGTTTGACTCCAAACCAAACTTGACAAGGGATGACGAAAAATCGTTCCAACAAATATCAAAAAAACGAGCATTAATATTATTTTTTAAACTTTTCTCAATAAGTTAGCTAATTGAGTTAACCGGTTAAATTAGCTAAGCATACCGGTTAGCTAGCTAATTAACTTAGTTAACTTTAGCCGGCATGACCGGTTAAATTGCACAGCCCTAGTTTAAATGTATCCGCATTATTAAGGGCAGCCTCAACAACGACTTCAAGATCTGTCCGTTCTGGGTTTTGTATATTAGCTACGGAGGTCTCTACCCTAACTTCTATCTTTCCGCTCGTTACAGCCCTTAAAAAAGTTCGCTCTAAAGTAATTCGCATAGTAATTCACAGTAGGTAGTTGTAGAAGGCCAAACACCGAGCCATAGAGTAAAGGCCAACCATTTACAATTACCTATTCGCAGTATCTGGTTAAAGGCTGTTTCCACGAGCTCGAAATTGCGCAATTTCAGAAGTAATCTCAATTTCAGTTGAAAGTGTGCTTATAAGTCCCAGCCAATCGTGGAACTTCGTGGAGTGACAATAAATGCATACGTTATGGAAGAGATGGCTGCTGACCTGAATTCGCAAGGCTACACGAATCGCAGAATTTCACTCCGAATACAGGTTGGTTTCTAGAGTAGTTTTGTTTTCAAGGAAATATTAACAATTGTTTTCATTATAGATAGTAGGCCCTTAAGGAGGATCGTCGTCATCTTGGCCACCGAAGAAAGTGTTTTAAAGGATACTTTATTAAATAATATATACTTATAATCATGTTTTTTATTTATCTTTGTATGTTCATATTTATAGCTTGTAACTCATTGACAAATATTTCTGTGGATGAATATAATTGTAGCAGCGAGGTAAAGATTTTATAAAGAAATAAGGATATACATACGTAGAGCGGTGCGCTCAATAATTGTAGCAATATTGAATTAAAAATTATGATTAATATATGTACATATGTATACAGATATACCAGTGCCAACAACACAGTCTTTTACCAGCCTTTATAATTGTAGTAATCCGATGCGTCTTCCTGTTTTGGAAGGACTTCGATGTGACAACCATCTTTAAAAGCGGTAAAGTAAATAATACATATACAGTTACTTTTTCTAAATAAGTTATTAACCAATTGCGCCGATACACTGCGGGAATCCTAATTGCTTGAATCCTTCAATTAATTCCGGAACTTTGGAAGGTGTAAAAGGAAAGTTATTGAAATACATTGACCATAAAGTTATCCAAACTTCTTTACAAAATGACAGAAGTATTTGGCTTTTCCTCTCCAAAACAAATGGGCAACACTCCTATATTCGACACTGGATCCAAGAACATAGAGAGCAATAGCCACGGGTTTCTCAAGAGGAATCGCTGCTCTCATGTTGGTATCGTGATTCTCAAAATTTTTTAGCAGCGTGCATAAATGATTAAACGTACCTCATCTCTTCCGGAAATTACTTTTGAAAAAATCATCACGAGGGTGCCGACTGGAAATGAGCACTACAGAGAAATCCCGTACGATGTCGGGAAGGTGCCCAGCTAAGATCAGGGATCAGTTTCATGTATTTATGTCTCTCAATGGCTCTGCTATATGGAAATGATTCTTGGTCGTGGTCTCTAAGGTAGGGGCTGGATCAAGGTGTCATGCGTAACGTGCTGATGATCAGCCTGGCTGGGAGCCTCCAAATAGCCCAGTCTCGTACGGCGCCCTCTGGGAACCGGACCGCACCCAGTTGTATTCAGGCCTTACCCCGGGTAATGCGGATCTCTGCCTGGGGTGGACGAACCCCTTTCTCCGCTACTCGTATGGACAAACCAACAAACACAAAAAACAACGAGACCGGCACTCGCAATTTGTCGGAAGGGCAGTCGCCCAAGAAGCAGGAAGACCGTTCGATGCAGGGCCGCTTCACCAGCCACGAAGTGGCCAAGTTAGTGAAGGACAGCAATCCTCTGGCGAGGCCGAGGCTTGAACCTTCAAAGAAACATTTAGGGGGCGGGAAGCCCTCGCGAATGGTTCCAAACACCAGCGGAGGCGAACCTGGTAGGCAGTTTGCTACCATGAGGGCTGCTAAAGCTGGTGCGCTGTTCCTTCGGGCGCCACCACTAACACCCACGGCGTTCACAAGGCCGGACGACAGGCCAACCACGGAGCAAGCAACTTCGCGACACAGGAAGGCTGCCATTAGGATCTTGAAAAGGTCCAAAATAGCGGAGGATCTCTGTAATCTGGCGCTGCCCGGTGATCGTGCGGATATTCTTGCGGAAATCGAGTGGGGAAATGTTATCATGCCCAACTTCCAGCGGACTGCTCCAGAGGGGCAGAAAACAGTAAACAAGCGCGAAAGATCAATGGATGTTGCCCAGAATAATCCGAAAAGGGTTAAAACCCACGGTCCATCCTTTGCGGAAGTCGCAAAGGAGAAGATCATACTAGCTGTGGTGGATGAAAATCACGGCGCTGAACCAGTTTTGCGAGCCCATTTGAAATGGGTGGAATCGGAGTTATCGGGCATTGCGGTAAGCGTGCTTTGAGCGAACCCTGGACCGCCACCATCATGTAAGGATGCGGGTTGGTTCCAGGGCAGTGTAAAGGTGGTTGCATGCGATGACACCAGGTCAGCCCAGTTGTACAAGAAGGCGGTTGCCAGTTTGGGAGAGGTCTACCCACGTGCGAAGCTCCGGGCCATGGACTTCAAGGAGGTCCCCTCCAGACCGAGGGTAAGTGTGTTGCTACCCGCGAAGCCCGCAGAGCCAGAGGGAATTCTGGAGTATATCCGCCTTTTTAATCCGGCGCTCCCCGCAGGAAATTGGAAGGTGGAGAGCAAAGCGACGCTTCAGGTGGTTCTGATACTGAATAGACAATCCCTACCGTTTCTGGAAAGGACGGAAGGGATCATTAAATATGGGTTCGGCACCGCTCGCGTTAGGGTGCACTCGAACGACATCAACGCAGCGCGCAGCGTAGAAGCGGAGGTAGACCAGATTAGCGACGATGAAGGGGATGCAGAGCCTGGCCAGGTTGATCCGATGGATGATCTGTCCGGGGGCTATGCGTCCTCGACGTCTTCGCTGGGCATTGGGTCCACCTTCGGCAAGTATACGGAGGAGGAGCTTATGTCAGACGATGACGACGAAGCCCACCGTACTATGGTGGAGGGGGAAAGAGGATGCGTCCAAGATGGTGCACGTCGTCCAGATCAACCTCCACCATTGTAAAACAGCGTCTGCTGCACTGCTGCTCCAGCTGGCGAAAAGGGGGGCAGCAGATATTGCCCTCATCCAGGAGCCCTGGACTGTTGGGCATATAATTTGTGGACTCCAGACGTCGGAGTATACACTGGTAAGTCCGGCAACTGTGGGTAGACCTAGAGCTTGCACTCTTGTTAACTCGAAACTAAAATTTCTGTTTCTTCCTCAATTTAGTGACAAGGACACGACGACCATGAGCCTAGAGGTCAATAGTCAGGTCATCCGGCTTACCTCTATGTACCTGTCTCACGATAGACACATTCCTATGCCGATGGTGAAAAAGGTCGCTCAGTACACAGCGGGAGCGCTGATTCTTGCTGGTGACGCGAATGCGTACCTCTTCACATGGAGCAGCAGCGCCACCTACGAAAGAGGTGAGTCACTCTTCGATTTCATATTAAAAGCCAACCTAGCTATGAGTAACACAGGTAACCTTCCTTTGTAACCAGTAGTAGAAGGGAAGTCCTGGACGTGACTCTCGTGTCGGTGGAAGCAGAGGGGGGGGGTCAGAAACTGGAAAGTGCTTCAAGAGCATTCCTTTTCGGACCATCGATACATCTCCTTCTACTTAGAGGGGGTCTCGCCTAGGACTGAACCCATTAGAAACCTTAAAAATGCCGACTGGTCTAGATACAGGAATGAACTAGATAAGCGATTTTACATGGAAATTTACAGGTCCCACTTAGGGGACTATATAAAGCTCTTAAGGCAGTCTAAGAGATCTTCTTGGAGGGACTACTGCGGCTCTATGGAATCTGTGTCATAGGGATCAAGGCTGAGAAGGGTTATCTCCGGCTAACCCCGTATAGCTCCAAGAACCTTGCTAAGGCCGGACGGGACGTGGACGGGGTCGGCAGAGGAAACTGTCAGACTTCTCCTGGAGACGCGCTTTCCGTACGCGGCGGGTGGGCTCCCAAACAGATCGACTGCAATGAAGGAACAATCGGCGGCTGCTGACTTCCTTACATTAGAGAAAGTAACCTGGGCAATTGGGATATTTAAACCCTACAAGGCGCCGGGTCCAGATGAAGTGTCACCGGTGCAGCTTCAGCATCCTTTGGAGCTAAGTGCAACTTGGCCTATAAGTCTCTGCTCCTTTCAACTAAAGGTACTAGAGAGAGTAATTGATTGTCACATCAGAGATTCAATAACGCACAAACTAATATCTTCCCAGCATGCTTACATGAAGGGGAAGTCCACTGAAACGGCGCTTCATCAAGTTGTGTCGTATATAGAGAACTCCCTGCAGGTTAAGGAGTACACACTGATATCATTTCTAGACATTGAGGGTGCCTTCAATAACATAGAACCACTAGCGATCACAAGTGCTCTGGCGAAGCTGGGCGTCGATCAACATCTGGTATCCCTCGTACAAAACCTACTGGTTGACAGGGTTGTGAGGGCACAGTTAGCGGAGGCAACTTTAAAACGCTGTACAAGCAGAGGAACCCGCAAGGTGGGGTCCTTTCTCCTCTTCTGTGGGTGGTGGCTATTAACGGCCTACTGAAGGCCCTGGAGGAGGGGGGAGGATCGAAGGTAGTAGCTTATGCCGACGACCTTGCGGTGGTAGTAAGGGTAAATTTCCTCAGACACTGCGCGATATCATGCAGGAAAAACTTAAAAAGGTATAGAACTGGACCAAAGACAAAGGTCTGGGTGTAAACCCGGACAAAACCGAACTTGTTCTTTTTACAAGAAAATATAAGATCCCACCTTTAAGGCTTCCCGTAGTGGTAAATAGAGCACTGAGGCTAGGGGACGTCGCAAAATATCTAGGCGTGATACTAGACAAAAAGCTTTCGTGGACACAGAACGTCCAGGAGCGCAGTAAGAAGGCAACGGTGGCCCTTTACAGTTGCAAGGGAACCATTGGAAGAAAATGGGGCTTATCTCCCAAAATTATGCACTGGATATACACAGCGGTAGTCAGACCAATCCTGCTATATGGGGCACTGGTGTGGTCGCTATGTTTCGATAGGAAAACCACACATTCAGCACTGCGTGTGCCGCTCTCAGACTACGGGAGTTGCCCGTATGGAAGTCTAGTCAAGTAGGACACGCAACAATCGCAAACAAATTAGGGTCGCAAGTTACAGATTACTGCACCCCCATTCAAAGCTTCACAAAGAATTTCAACATACTAATTCCTGAAAGAGGCTGGTGGTCCGATGGACCCCTGGATCGTAGAATTCACTTCACTTCTACACTGATGGCTCAAAGCTTGAGAACAGAGTGGGAGGGGGTCTTTTCTCGGCTCAAGTAGGATTAGAAAAATCTTTCCGTCTTCCTGACCATTGCAGTGTCGTTAAGGCTGAGGTCGCTGCTATACAGAAGACGGTAGACTACCTAAGAACAGAAGAGGTTGAATTCAAAGATATCTTCATATTTGCCGACAGTCAAGCAGCGCTAAAGACAGTTGATTCGGTCAACTGTAATTCTAAAATGGTAGCAACCTGTCGCAAAACTCTAAACGAGATGGCGGAGCTGTTTGCTCTTTACTTGGTATGGGTGCCAGGGCACAGCAACATACCAGGCAACGAAACAGCGGATGTGCTTGCAAGAAGGGGGACATCCACTCCGCTTTCATCACGCTGGAAGGGTGTTGGTATGCCGCTCGCTACCTGCAAGCTCTTTCTAAGGGACTCAACCCTTAAGGAAGCAGGGGACCGTTGGTAAAACGGAAATACCTGTATCAAGTCAAAGCTCTTGTGGCCGGAGTGGGACGTCAAGCGATCACAAGGTCTTCTCACCGCGTGGTGCCACATTGGGCCTAAAGAAGTCCTAGGTGTGCTAGCGCGATCGCAATCAGCCACTTTAACATAACCTAACCATGTATGTATGCACAGTCGATCTCTTTTTAACGCGGCATGCCGGGACAGAAATTTGTTCGTTAAAAAACCGCGTAAAAATAACCACATTTCAATTCATTTTGCGAAAAATAAGCGCAAAAAAAATTCCGCTTTCAAATAACCAAGTTTTGAAACGAAACTCGAATTTGGGGAAGTAAACAAATTTATTACATATGCTCATGCTACGCATTGCTACGATACATTTTAAGTCTTTCTGTTTTACAGGATTTGGACAAAAAATCATATTAAGATCAATTATAAATTAAATTACGAACGAATCCATATTTCAGTTCTTAAAATAATATTTTAACAAGCGCTGAGGTTTCTCTTTCTGCATTTCTTTATATAAATCCTGGTTGCACTCCAAAGCTTTTTTAAAATCTTGACGAAACTTTGATAAACGTTCATCATTAAAATCGTGGTCTATAAAATGATTTTCAGGGTCAGCAGCTTTATCTAGTCCTTCTCGAAGTAATCTTGACGAAAGTAGAATGGGTGAAGAGCTGCCGCCATCTCAGGGTCATTATTATTATTGTTATCAATGGCGTGAATAATTTCCCCATCGTCTAGAGCACACAGATCAAACAATTCATTGATATCGTCAATGTTCATGTCGTCAAAACCTTCACCGCCGATGCTTCTGGCATATCGAATATTTCCGCGTAGATAACAAAACCGTCGTTGTCCCTTTCTTCTTTCAACGCAACGTCTTGGCAAAGATTTTTCCAGCGTTTAATTAGAGTGGTTTTTGTAATATCCTTTACACGGAAACTTTGATACAATCGATACAATTCTTTACATCAAAAGCTTTCCATGCAGAAATCATATTAAATTTGGAATTACTTTCCATTTTATTCAAAATGAACTTCAACGAATGCTTTATGTAATATGTTTTAAAAACTGCAATGATGCCTTGGTCAAGTGGCTGCAAAAGAGATGTTGTGTTTGGGGAAAGAAAGAGCATTTTGAAGTTTGGGTGCTCGATAACTGCGTGTCAATTACTAACAACACTTAAAATTCCAAGTTTTTAGAGATCATGTATCCTCTTACTTCAGGCACAAAACTCTTTTCGAGCCACTCCTTCGACAGCGATGCGGTCATGCATATTCTTGTAGCTTTCGAGCGATTCGCTTGGGGGCGCGTAGCAGCTATAGAGGTGGATTCCCCCCATTTTCGCATAGATGAATCCCTCCTCTTGGTTATTGCCAATGGCTTCAAAGGGGAGAGCCCCGCATGCCCAAAATGCAGCTTTCTTTCTTTTGTCCTGCAGCCAATTTCCTTCAGTGAACGGCGCTCTATATTGCTATTGAGTGCGACGTCAATGTTTTGCTCGAAGACTAACTGTTTTAGGAGGTCTTGTGCCGCTTCGCAGTGGTTAAGATTTATTTGCAGGCATTTCATCATATCTTCAATTGGTTTACTGCTTTTTTATACGCCGGACATCTGAAGCTTCCCGTGGGATGACTCTGAGAAACGCCAGTCCCTGATGTGCAGATGACACATTTGGGCTCTGCCGTGCACTGCTTGGCAATGTGGCCTTTCTCTCCGCAGCGCAAACATGAGCCACTACGGTCTTCTATTGATTTACAGTGCCTTGCGATGTGTCCAAAGTCGAGGCATCGGAAACACCTTAGGGGACTGACCTGCTCCCGTATTCGACAGTTAACCCAGCCCACACGAATTCGTCCGGCCTCCACCAAGATTTTCGTGTCTCGGACTGTCGCAGTTTGCGTGCCATTTCGTGTCGGCTTCAAGGACTTTACTGCAACCAGTTTTCCGTAATTCACTTCTGGAAATTGTTGTTTTATTGCGTTGGCAATATCTTCTTCTGTTGTGGCAACATCCACATCGCGGATTTCAACATTCACTGTGTGGCTCAGGATCCTAACATTTGCGGCATCTTTAAGCACTGCTGACGCTCGTTCTTTGAATTCATTCGCCATCTGACCAGATTTATCACGGAGTTGGACAAGCAAATCTCCTTTCGCTGTTGTTGTGATTCGGTTTACGCTCTCGCCTATTTCTTTCATATCTGGTTGTAGCTTCATTTGCCGGATAATATCCGCATACGTCATTTCGCTAGTTTTCGAAATGATAACCGCGTCAGGCCTGGACAGTTTCCTTGCCGTCTTGCTGAGTCTTCTCGTATTTTTCACCAACGTCCATTGCTCGTTTTTATTCCGTGTCTCGGTCGCCTTGGGTTCTTTGCTGGAGCTTTTTGCGTCTGCGCCGGTTTCGTTCAAAACCCTCTTTTTCACCTCTTTCTCTGTTTGCACATGCTGGTCTCTTGTGCTGGTGTTACCTTGGCTGCGTTTGGCTGGTTCTCTGCCTGGCTATGCAGTTTGGCGATTTCTCCAACAAGGTCTCGCATTGGTTGGTGGATAGTTCTTCTACCCCCGCCGATCATGCTTAATAGCAAGTTAATTTTTGCCGCCAACTCCTTCATGGGGTTTTTTGCATCTATTGGAATGTTTACGATGCGCGGCTCAACACGGCTAATGTCCGGCGGAGAGGAATGCGACCGCGTATTTCCGACCATCCTTTCGGCGCTCAGTGTGGCTTTAAGACCTCTTGGGGATCCCTGTGGGGCGTCTTCTGGTTCCTGTAGCATTAACCGGGGACGCTTCGCGAAAGGATTTATTAACGACACGCTGTCATTATTAGTAGTGTCCGATGTAGTGGGACCTCCGGATTCCCCGTTATTTCGCCCTGGAGGGGGCGATCTGGCAACACTCATAGTTTGGGTTCTCGTTGGGGTATCTTATTTATTTATTTCTATCCTAATTATATATATCTATGTTATTAGTTATTGTTATTATCGATTACATTTGTTATTATTATTATTGATTATTGTTTTTTTTTTTTTTGCGTTTACTAATTTGTTTTTGCTATTTTATTATTATTATTGATGAAGTTAGTTATTATATGTTGTGTTTTAATATATATATGTATAAATTTTATTGCAATTTAATTTATTGAGTTACTTTAATTTATGTTGATAACACGCGTTTAGTCTTTTAATCTGTTTTTGCGTTTAATTTTATTAATATTATTTTTACTTATTATTATTATTGTTAGTTATTATCTGTTATTGCGTTAAATTTTGTTAATATTATTTTCCGTTATTCCGTTATTTATATTACAATTATGTTAATTTTTATATACTTTTTTTAAAATATTATTATTTTTTATATTTTTTTTATTTTAAGTATTTAAGACCAACCCTATTGATCCAGTGCTTAGAGGCGTGTTTAATAGTCACTGCACAAGTACAGTGCTTTCGCAACTGCCACTGATTTCTCGTTGCTAACAGCTGTTCCTGCTCTTGGAAGAGAAGCTCAGCTGTATTTGACAACTGTTTAGCACGTTTGCCTTTCAGCTATATTGTTTGTTTCACTTTTTAATTTAAACAAAGGTTATTTTCGCGCGTTTTCTAAAAAAAAGGGGGTAAAAAAGAAAAAAAAACAAAAGGAATGTTTGTTTTTCCGCGAATTTCTGGTTTTCCGTCGAAAACCTGTATCACCCGCACAATAGGAGCTTAAAAACGGATCACCAGGAACTTCCCAGGTAAGTTGTGTGGCGAATCCCTTTTGAAGGCTTCTGTTTTCACGCGAATTTTGCTTTATCTAGATGACGATTTCAAAACTCGACTTTTTACAAGTAACAAGACTCTGGGTGTATATGTACATATGTGTGTGCGCGCGCATTTGTGTGTTTGTATTTTATGTCAACCTATAACTACAAAAAAATAATAATATCGTGAAGAATTCAGATTCTGTTTTAATTTTTCAAAAATTCTCAATCTGTTTTTATGCACTACCATTGTCTTTTCATTGTTTTGTATTGTGCAATTGTTTCTATAATCTATTCCTATTAGTTTATAAGGTATGCTTACATATAAACTGTCTAATTAATGTCCTGCATTGTTTTGAACTACTACTAAATCTCCTATTTTTAAATGACTTCAATTTAATTTTTTGTCATACAGTTCTTTCTGCCTAATTTTTGCTTCATCTATTAACTTCTTGGCTCTTTGGTGTGCAATTTGAAGTTTATAGTTTACTTCTTTATCATAGGCTTCAAAATTGTAAATGGGGTCAATTTTATTGTCTTTACTCATTTCTAGTGAGTTTGGTTGTTTGGCAAAAACCAAATCGAATGGACAGTATCCATGAACAGAAGATGGTATTGTGTTATAAGAATATGTTATGTATATATCCACTCATCCCAGTCACTACGATTGGTAGATATGTATGAGCGTTTATGTTCATTAAAAGTTCTGTGGTTCCTTTCTATTGTCCCTAATGTTTGATGGTGGTAAGCGCTTGATGTAATTTTATCAATTTTGAGCAGGTCACAAAGTTCTTTAAACACTTGATTTTTATACTCTGTTCCCATGTCAGTAATAATTTTGGCGTAGAATACGTCTTACCTTACGGTATGGGCACCCATGTCAGGTTTTTATTGTTGTAATCTCTATTTCTTTAATTATAAGGACCGTGCCGTTTCCTTATAATTAAAGAAATAAAACTTTTTTTAAAAATTTTTTTGTAGTCAAATGAAGATGTTAGCTTTCGTTTGACATACATTTCATGTTGGTTGATATCTTCCTAATATTTAAATTTCTCAAATGAAAATTGTATAAACACATGCACACAAATATGTGTGTGGTGTTTGGTTGAGTGTTTGCTGTTGGGCGATTTAAATGTACTCGTGCAGCCCTTTCTTTGTATTGCATAATTTTAGGCGGGCAAGTTAAAGTAGAGTAAAGGCAGAGAAAGCGCTGCCAACTACTGCTTATTGGTGGTGATTTTAACACAGAAATCACTTCAAATACTAGATTGGCGAAATTTATGAGCGATACGTTTAATTTGGATTATATTCGAAATGATGCTCCCACAACTATTGATAACACAACCATTGACTTAGTTTTTGCGAGAAATTTAAATGTTAATTTAAAAACATAATTATCCTATTTTTCCCATCATAAGCCTATATTCTCAAAAGTAACTTTCAAATAATCAAATAGATTTGGGTCTGTTATTTATCATTTATCTTTACTATTGATAACTACCATTGACTTCGTTTTTGCGAGAAATTTAATTGATAATTTAAAAACATTTTTATCCTATTTTCCTATCATAAGCTTATGTATATCATCAAAAGTAACTATCAAATAAAGAAATTCATTTGCTTGCATTATTTATCATTATAAATTATCATTATACATATGTTTTCTGTCTTATCGGATGGCGTATTCTACGTTAAACTTAATGGCCGTGTCTCTGACACAGCCTCCTTCTTTTTTTGGATCTCAATTATATCAGCTAGGATTTTTTTCATTGGGCCGTATATTAAGATATATCTTTCAAATATATTACGGGCTATGGTTTTTGCAAATTTGTCTTTTACAGGTATTGCTACTACGTATTTCGTTAGGTCACATACTAATGTAATAGCATATTCATTGCCGTTTTCTGATTTAGGAAGAGGGCCAATCTCATCAATAAGGACAACGTCAAATGCTTTGGCCGGGGTTGAAGTAATAGACATTGGCTCTTTGATTTTCCGCAAGCTTTTATATATTTGACATTGCTTAAATTTTTTTATAAAATTTATTATATCTGATGTCATATTTTTCCAATAAAAATCTTTTTTTAGTTTATTAAGTAATCTCGAAACTCCAACATGACCACCAAACAGTGGATCATCATTTATTCCCTTTTTCTTTAAATTCTTGAATTCTTTTTGTATTAAATATATTTTCTCAAGATCAATATCACTTATTCAATTCTGCTTATGATTTTTCTAGAGAGCTGTAAGCAGCATTGATGAGCTTTAAATCTAAGACATGTCCATTTTCTTACTTCGTTAATATTAATCGCCTATCTATCAGTTGTTTTTCTTCTTTATTGGTTGTGGTTACTTTAAAAATAGTTTTGTTTGTTTTATTTATCTCTTTTATTCGATTGAAGTCAATGAATGATTAAGCATCGGCTACATAATTTTCTTTCGCCCTGCTATACTCAATTTCGAAATCGTACTCCTCTAAATCTAGTCTCATTCTTCTTAACTTGGATGATGGGTTCTTCATCGAAAATCAATACGACAGCGGTCTATGATCAGTTTTAACTAAAAACTTTGTCCCATAGAAATAACGTCTGAAATAATTAATGGTTCAGTGAATGGCGGATAGCTCTTGCTCTATTATGGATTTATTACTTTCGCGTTTTGTGAATGATCTCGATGCATAGGCGATTGGTAGTTGCTTACCGCCACACTCCTGACTTCATACGGCACCACATGCATATTTACTCGCGTCAGTAGTTAGGCAAAATTGCTTACTAAAGTTAGGGTACTGTAGAAGTAATGGGCTTAAAAGCGAGTTTGAATGCATTTTTACATTCCTATGTCCATAAAAATGTAGCGTTTTTTTGCATAAATTTGTCAGGTGACGTGAATAGTCTGCGAATGCTTTTTAGGTACTAATAAAATTGGACTATTATACTCTGACGGTTCGACTATTTTATCTTTTATTAGTTTTTCTACCTGCCTGTTAACTTCATCTTTTTGCGTATGCGGAATTCTATAATTTTTATTATAAACTGGTTTCGTATCTTAAAGATGCAATCTTTGTTTATAACAGTTATTTGCGTTAATTGGATATATTTCCAATGCGCATACATCTATAAAATTAGAGCATAATGGTTTCAAACGTTTTTTTATAAACTCTGGGAATTTGTTAGAGAGTTTTCCTAAAATTGTGTCATGATAATTTTGTTATGTTTGTTTACAACTACTATGTTATAATTTGAAATATTTTCTGATAAAATTTTAAGGCTTTGAATAACAATATTTTCGTCTGTAGTATTTATGATTTGAACATATGGGCATTTGCCGGATGGTAGTGTATTTCCTATGAACACACCATTATATATATTTTGATTTGGGATGAAACATCTTCTTCTGATTCTTCAGACATTTTTCTTATTACTGTCGACCTCACTGGTAGAGATAAGGTATTTAAGGGTGGTGTGTCTTCGATGCGAATAGCTATATTTTTACAGGCGTTTTTCGGACGTATTGTTAACCATCCTTGGTTTCAATCATAAGTTAACACGCAGTTGAACTTTTTTATGAAATCTAAACCTAAGATGCCGTCAGCGGGTATCGAGAAATTTTCATCAACTATCTGAAAGTTATGATTTATACGATAGTTTTTTAACAAAAGATCAGCAAAGGAATTTGCTAAAGATTTAACAACATCTTCGCCTATACCCCTCAATTGTACTTTGTAGCTGGAGTTCATAGAACTTTGATGTTTAATGGAATTTACCTTAAAGATGGAAATGTCAGCCCCTGTATCGATGATATATACGGATATTTCATAGTTAAATGTTGTGTTTAATGTTACGTAACTGTTGAGGTTTAGATTTATATTAAATATATGCTGGAGCTTTAGTTGGTTGTATTAATGGCGACCTCGGTCATTAAAATTATGGTATCTCCCATTATTAAAGCTACGCCCTCGGTTACTACCTCGGCTGACATACCTGGTATTCTGCCGATTGCGCTTAACATATAAATAGTGTTTTGTTGAAGTGGCCTCCGTGCAACTGTTAATGCATTTGCTAACAGCTTCATTCATATTATGAAACTGATCTGCTTCCATTATAACTTTAACTTTATCTAAGTTGCAATTCTTTATAATGGCCTTAACTGCAGTTTGAGTTGATTACTTACTTGCTAACTCACATTTCAGACCATCTGATACTCGTATACTATAAGCGTCTTCTAACTGTTTTGTCATATCCTCAACCTCTTTTGAGTAAGCAGTTGCAGACATTTATAATTTGTCGAACATTCATGATTTTGGCTGACATAACCTCCACTGATTCAGTTTTAACACAGGTTACAAATTTTGAAATTATTTCACTTACAGTTGACTCATTACTAATCAAATTTTTGGCATTTCCCTTTAACTTATTTTTAATGAGATTAACAGCTATAGCTTCATGAGCTTCTTTAATAGAGTAAAAAAAACTTTGAAGATTTTCATGTTTGCCATCAAAATCTAAAAAAAAGTTTAGAGGCTAAGCTCGAGAACTCAATGTTTGACTGTGGCATGTTGTCTCTCGCGTCGAGCTGTGAATCTGTATCTGAAATGTCACTGTCACTGTCACTACTTCCTCGAGTGTCTTGTTCAAACTTCTCAGGTGTATCAATATTGAGTGGTATGTGGATGTGAATATTATGCTTTGCAAATATCTTCAAAAGGTTGGTTAAATTCTTTTGTTAAAATTAATTTTTGAACAGCTGTTATGTTATTGAGTCTATTATAAATTATACTTCGTACATTGTTATAGCTTTCTATTAGTACCAACACATATTTTTTATTGTATCTTTGTATGTTCTTTGTATGTAAGTATGTTCTTATTTAAGCATTTATACGATTTTTTAAAAGTTATCTTTCCAGTATCAATTACGTTTTAAGTGTCTAGACAATACGTTTGCAAAAAAATTTACGAGTATGCCTTATGTATATGAAATAAGTAGTGGGGTTAATTGAAATTTTAGCTTACCAATAATTCATGTATAAATTGTATGTATATATGATACATACATATGTTAAACTTATTGTAAAATACTTATTTCATAAGTATGTAGATGCATATCCTGTGCACTTGACAAATTAACAAAATATTGATAATTTATCAAGATTTTTATTAAGCAAGAAGCTCTTTGTTATTCTGTGGCAACCTTGATAAAACGTTAAGCTTTAGACTGCAGGGCTTTTCCCCACATGTGTGGTGAACAATATAATGAAGCAGAGACAGCTGATTTCTGTTTACTTTATAAATATTATTCACGAAATAGATTCTTCTACATCGTAAGTATTTCACATTTAATTAATTAATTTGTAAAATAATATGTAACTTATTATTAAATTTAATTTATAGGAAATGGATCACTAGCATCTCGAAAACTTCTTAAGTAACGCGCGCGATCTCTATTTTCGCAATTTTCCACTTCGTCTAACAATAACAATAAAAGTAAAATATTTTCTTCCTTCTAATAAATTAATTTTCACAACTATGCACAAAGAGTAAAACAGATGTTTTATTTGTCAAGAGCATTTGACATCTTGACAGTTTATCAAGAAAAGAGCTTTTTATTTTTAACATAGACTAGAAAAATTTTAATAAATTGTCAATCTTGATAAATAAGCAAGATGTTGAATTTGTCAAGTGCACAGAATAGAGCTGTTAATATATGTTTTATTGATACATTTTAATGCCTTTCAATATTTGGTCTGCTTAACTTGACTAATATGAGGTGATGCTCGATCATGAAAAAGTTCAAGGGCAAATATAAATATTATTTTCCCGTTTCTTAAGAGATAGCCATTTTGCAACCTAATGTGGTTCACTATTAATTTGCTGTGCCCTCCAAAACTGATATGAGGTGATTTTGTAGTCTTGCAGTCTTTCAAGGGCAAATGTTTGTAAGCTTAGTACTCGGCGAAACTATTTTTGGCAAATTTTTTTTTTCGCTATTAATCCATGTGTCCAAAATTCTTCCGTTTTATGAACTTGTAACAGCAAAAAATAATCGAGATAGATAAAGACACATATTTTATATACAAAAATGATCAGAATGAAAAGAGGAATCGATTTAGCCCTGACTGTCTGTCCGTCCGTCCGTCCGTCCGTCTGTCCGTGGTTACAATAACTTGAGTAAAAATTGAGATATCTCAATGAAATTTGGTACATAGATTGCTCTTTGGACAGGGTAGGTGTCGAAAATGGTCAAGATCCGTCAATAACCACGCCCACCTCCCATATAACGGAAGTTTTTGAAAAATGCAAAAACTCCGTTTTTCAGTATCCATTTAAGCAAATTGAGTAAAATTTGGTATTTGGAGTGATTTTGAATTAAGAAATTAGGTATTCATGAAATTTTGAAAAATTTAACATTTTCCGTATCTCAATAACAGTATAAGTTATCGTCACATAATTTGGCGGACATATTTTCCTTGACATTGCTATTATTATCGTAGAAAAATTTTGAAATCGGATCATAACCACCCCCACCTCACAAATAACGGAAGTTTTGGAAAATGCAAAAACTTAATTTTTTCGGTATCTATTAAAACAAATTGAGTGAAATTCGGTGTTTGGAGCGAATTTGAACTAAGAAATTAGGTATTTATTTAATTTAAAAATTGGGCGTTACCACGCCCACTTAGAAAAAAACGTCTGTATGTATGTCAATAACGATGTAATGTATCATGACAAAATTTGGTGAACATATTGTCCTTTACATCACTAGCATCACCGTCAATAAGTTTTGAAATCGGATCATAACCACGCCTAACTTCCATATAACGGAAATTTTGAAGAATGCAAAAATCTTTATTATTTGGGATTTATTGGAAGAAATTGAGTAAAGTTTAATACTAGCAGCGATTTGAAACAAAGAAACGGCGTTTTTATAAAATTATGGGCACCGCCCATACAAAAATACATCGCGTGGGTATATAAAAATCGGTTTCGCTCGAATTTAGCTGTTATTTGTTATTGTAAGTTTTGTACATATAAAAATTGTCTCTTTTTTTTTTTGCTCCGGCAGTGCAGAAAGTGCCCAAGAGGACGAGTTGGCTTATTGTACTAATATTGAAGGTTTGATCGATACATTCAAGATATCATACGACCCAGCAGAGTAGCGTATTTTCATAGATTCTTCAAAAAGAAGTCTTAAAGCAGTTCTGCTTCACAACGGCGGTTTCAATACTTCTATTCCTGTCGGTCATTCCGTACACCTCAAGGAAACCTGCAAGAACTTGGAATTGATTATTTGCAAATTAAAATATAAATAGCACGGTTGGCAAGTGTGCGGTGATTTCAAAATCTTGGGCATGGCGCTCGGACAACAATATGGGTTTACCAAATTCCCTTGCTTTTTGTGTCTATGGGATAGTAGAGACCGAAAAAATCACTGGACAAAAAAGTGTTGGCCTCCGAGGGAGCTTAAAGTTGGCGAAAAGAATGTCCTGCATGAAACTTTGGTGCCTCCTCATAAAGTTTTTCTACCACCGCTTCACATAAAGCTGGGATTGATGAAGCAATTTTAAAGTCACTTCTTAGAGATGGAAATTGCTTCAAATACTTAATATCAAAGTTTCGAGGCCTCTCGGAGACAAAGTTGAAGGAAGGTGTTTTTGTTGGACCAGATATTAGGCGCCTTATGGCTGATACACTATTCATCACAAACATGACCGACCCTCAAAGAGAAGGGTGGATTGCCTTTAAATAGGTCATAAAAAATATTATTTAGGCAATAACAAAGATCCTAACTACAAACAAATCGTCAAAAGAATGTTAAAAGCATTTCAAGCTTAAGGTTGCTTGATGATTTTAAAAGTACATTTTCTTCATTCCCACCTCGACTACTTTCCAGAAAATTTAGGAGACGTTAGTGAAGAAGAAGGTGAACGATTTCACTAGATATTAAGGAGATGGAAAAAAGATACCAGGGAAGATGGAGCGTTTCAATGGTGGCAGACTACTGTTGGACGCTTCAAAGAGACCTTCCCGATGCTTTCCACAACCGAAAATGTACCAAAAGGAGTCTCACTGGGAAAAAAAATGTGTTTAGTGCTTACTAATATTTTACATAAATAAATAAGTTTTGTTACTCAATTATAAATTTTAAATTTTTTTTTTAATCTTCGATAATTTATTTTAAGATGATAACTTGTTTAACATTGACACCTACATTGTCAGAAAACGTGATGTTGTATGACAAAATTAAAATTATTTTCGGATTCAGCGTACCCAAAAACATAAGAATTACACAAAAAAACCAAAACGGCTCTCAATTATTTTTTTTTCCAGACTTGTGTAGTTTTTAGGTGTGTTTTTTTTGTTTTTTTTTTATTACTCCTGACAGGATCGCTATGTGATAACTGATCGTTTAAATGACAAGATCTTTGCCGACTCATGCTTGTATTAGCACTGATTTATTTAACTGATTAATTGAAGGTGGAAAGGCAAGTAAAGTGTGAGAAAGTGTGTAGATTATTAGTTTAAGAAATCCACCACATTAAGGACACTACACCTCCAATAAAAAGGTGTAACAAAAGTTTTATCAAAGATAAAGATTTAGCACCTGGTTGCGTAATAAAGAAGATGGGGAGACCAAACGGACGAATCATAGCAATAGTCTTTTTCTTCCACTGAGCAAGAGAAAAAGCCACGCCTTTGAGAACTTTATTGCCATTATCATGTTGAATCATGTTTTGGACGAAGATGCCACTTAAAATATTTTGAGCGGTAACATGGTTACGACCAGAAAAGTTTTGAGGCAGATTAAAGAGCTATTTTTAACTCAAGCTTCTCATAGTTGTAAATTAGCAGAGGAACAGTGCAGGCACGTCTATCATACCTGTAAATGTTCGGTCGTACTATTTTATTTTACGCCTCTGTACATTTTTGACGAGCATAAATTGTAGCAAATTAAAATTCTTCTGAGTCGTTATCGTGAATTCTATGAAGAGGCCTTTGGCCCTCGCCTTATTTTTGAATAAACGGTAGATATCTAAGTTTTCTACATTAATATTATTTACAAGAGTTTCTTGTTCGCTTAAAATGGGATCTTCTACTACTGGTACAAATGATGGACGAGTAGTTGACACATTATTAGATACAGAGGTTTGTTTCCGCTGTATATCTTCAACCAATGGTAAATCTTTAAATGAAGTAACAAATGCAAATTCTGCCTGACTATTAAAACTTGATGATATTGACTACGGCCCCTTTTAACGAATTTTGACCCTGATAACCTAATCGACGAACCGTCGTGAATGGTAATTGGGGATTAATATGTCGTTGCTCATAGCTTTGGGAACTGTTTGTTTACATTTGCATTTCTGCGCCTCAAGCAAAACTTTTTTTTTCAGAGGAGGAAGCATCGAAAGCCTATACCCGTCAGTGTGGGACTTAACCTACTACCGTCTAGTACCGATCCCTAAGGACCACCATTAAGTATTGCGTGCGGTTTGAGCGCTAAGCTCTACGTCGGTTACTGGTCTGATAAGGTCCGTCAAAAAATTGCATCTACTTGATACCACCCACTGTAATGTAATGATTCTACATAAGCCATCGAGTTTGTTCTCCCCCCGATGTGTAGTTAAGAGCTAATCTGAAGTTGATAGCTAAGCATAGTAACGTCACGTCCTTAGCTGCGTGTCTGAATTTGCGGCAGTATGCCGATCAACCCTTGCATCACTACGGCAGCCATGTGATAGGCTTTATTCCATGCAGTTTTGCTAAAAACATGGATATAAAGTTTTCGGGAGTTGGACATGCGCTAAGGGAATTATTAAATACGTACCTCTGTTAACTAAACCTTGGACACTGGAAGAATACGTATTCCGCGCGGTAAAGGTAAATTTTGAAGCATGCGGTCCCGCTGATGAGTTGCGCTCAACATCTCCATTTTGCCTGTTAACCCATCGTGACTGCCACAGAGATATGCTTCGCTGGCTTGCCGCGTTTCTGAGACTGCTGTCATCAATGCTACATTGGTCGTGTTTCGCTTTGCTAACCTCGCACATCTGATGAGCTACAAGGTCAATCGGGTATAATCCTGCGATAACAAGTTCCGCGCCTTGGGAACATACTCTGGGAGCGTATAGGCGATACGTTGCGTTCATGCTCCGATCATATGATGTTCGGGAAAGAGCTTTGTGGCATATCATCGATCCGTAGAGGACTATTGACCTGCCTACTCCTACTACGATTTGCCTAGCCTGCTGCCTTGGCCTTCCGATTTTTGGCATTAGTCTAACCAAGGCTGCTGTGGCCGTCGCGGTCATCTTAAGTGGGCGCGAAAACACAGTCGGTAATCCACTAAGACACAAAGTTACTTCACAGATGATTTAGACTCTATGAGAGTATCGCCTACTCTATTTGATACCGTTTCCACTTTCTTGCGGCTGCTGATGATAATGGCTTCCGTCTTGTGGGCGGCTAGTGTGAGCGAATTCTCTGTTAGCCATTCTTCTGCTGCTTTAATAGAGTTTTCAGCGTTATGTACAATTTACCCAAGCGTTTTTCTTGTAATTACAATGCGAATGCGCTAAACCAGCAAGTGTTGCCCCTTTGGGTACGGTAAGTCGTAAGATGCCATCGTCTTACTCAAACAAAACTTCTAATGAAAAATACGAATGCAACATTACGAGTAGGGTGACTGCGAGATAACGTTGTTTAAGAATCATGCTTTGGGTACGGTAAGTCGTAAGATGCCATCGTCGTGCTTGGTTTGGCAACCACAGGCCACCACAGCAAATGCAAACTATTGAGGGGCCTTTTCTAATACTTTCATCTAAAGTAAAAAAAGCTTTAATCCCCAAAGGTACAGTTGATCGAATTCGCTCAGCCTGGGTCCATTTTCTAGTTGTCTGTTCCCTGCATCTATTCTATGGAAGTGAACACGACATTGAGCTTAACGGCATATATTTCTAACCTATCTTCTTTCCTTCTAATGGTCTGTTTCCACTGCGTTCTGCATCTGAGTGAACTTGTTACCTTTGAGTATGATTACGCAGACGCTCTAATTTTCTCTAATAATTTCTGCTACGAAGAGTTTTATGAGCTGAAGTATTGCGAAATTGTTCATCATAACGAATGTTGAACTGTGCGGACGTACTTTTGTTATCGCTCCTCAAGAACTAGTAGTTACATACCTTGTAAATTATTATTATCAAAATTGTTATAAATATCAATCTTAATTTTATAAGAAGTTATCAAAATCGTAATAAAGTAAATTGAATAAACATAATTTCAACCATAACTTGATTAGCTGTGGAAAAGCAGTGTTAACAGCTGTGCGGTTGTGCGTTCGTGCTTTTGTTTCTGTCTTTCTGTCGCAAGCGTAGCTTATGAGCGTTTCGACAGAAGTTGTAAGGGAAGTGGTAAAGGAATCAGCTGACACTATTATGCAGAAACTGGGGAGGCGACAGATGAGCTGATGAACATGAAGCGAGACCAACGAACTTTTGAGAGCAGTATTCAATAAACTGAACGCGACCACAAATAAATGGCTGAGCTGCGCAATGATGTTTGCGCACTAAAAGAGGAAATGGAAAACAAAAGCGATGAAACTGACGTTACGTTAATAAACTCTACCAATACCATAACCAATCTCCCCGCGAAACTGTTAAAAAAAAAAGTATTAGCTCACTGGGCTGGTTATCTTATTTCATCCTTACTCATATTGATGACGGCGTCTTGCTATATCTGCGCACTTAGGAACTATGTGGATGCGCGTTACATTGCACCTGCGCTTATTTCCACCTGGCATTTGACTGAAGCATGGAGTCAATGAAGTTCCCACCATTTTAAGTGGCGCGAATTTGAGTAGTATAACGCGGACATTGGAACATAATGTGTTCTGCGCCTTCGTCGCTGTCTCTACATATTGGGAAGCGAGGGGAACTACCGTGGACAAATTTACTTAAGTATTTGCGATACACACCATGTCCCGAGAGAAACTGTGTTAGGTGAAAATTTGTGTCACCGTGGTTTCTCTCTAGCCATTTTCTGATATTTGGTATCAGCTAATATGTCCGTCTCCCCCTTGGAGAGCTATTCCAACGAGCCTGCCAGGTGTCCATTGAACGACGTCTTTATTCAGCCTCTATCTCTTTTCGGCTTGTTCTTCCGTTGCTCTCGGAAAGTGTCTTGTATATGCGTTTCATATCATGAGCTATAATATCTACGGGAATTAGTCCGCGTAACTTTCCACAAGCAGCACGTCGACGCATACAGTAGGATTTAACTAATAACGTGGAGTACGAATTTTTATTAAGGTATCTACGATGCGCCGCCACCTGGGGGTATTAAAATCATTTTTGACGTCTAATGTTATTATGACGCAGTATTCTTTTTTCACGCCGCACCATCTTGTGCCTTCAATGACACCCGCTACAACGCCAACAACCCCTTTAATTGCGTCTATCGTAGAACGGGATTTTTTAAACCAAAACTGGTTCAGCGAGAGAAACCCATTTTCTTCAGCAAACGACGTTAGTCTGTTGCATATAATCCTTTCAAGAGTTTTCCCAAGCGTGTCCAGGGAGCAAATGGGATGGTTAAACGATGGCTAATTTCGGAGTTTGTTGCCTTTTGGTAGTAGCACTAGCGTTTGCTTCTTCCATCTTTTTGGGTAACAACCTTCTATAAGAGAAGAGTTGAATGTTTGTAAAACTATATATTGCCACTTTAAAATAGAGGCTTTCAAGGCCTTATTCGGTACACCGTCCCACCGTGTCAGATTTAGTGAATCTAGGCGGCAGAAATTAAATTTCAGCTAAAGTTTTAGAGATATAATCTCGAAATTTGGCATGCGTTCTTAGAAAAACATAAGCTTCAATATGGCGTTTGAAAACTAGTTCCAACTAGTGTCAAAGGAGGACTACTTCCGGAGTACTCCAAAAATTACTAGTTCGGGACAATTTATTTTTATGCGTTTATATTCAAAAACACTTATTCTTTGCTGTAATTAGTGGCCCATAGATGACCCCCAACTCAATATAAAGGACCATAAGTGCTGTTCATTTCTTAAGGTATCCTCTGTATTTTGGAACGAATTTCCGTCATCCCTTGTCAAGTTTGGTTTGGAGACAAACCGGTTTCGGCGTTGTGCCATCTTCAGTGTAATTTTTCGAACGAAAGATGGCACAACGCCGAAACCGGTTTGTCTCCAAACCAAACTTGACAAGGGATGACGGAAATTCGTTCCAAAATACAGCGTATAATTACCCTGTCGGAAACCACAACAACCAAAAAGAATATCTTAAGGTATCCTTTACTCAGTTCAATTCATTTAGAAATTATTTTAAGACTATAAAATTAAAAACAAAAAGAAATTTGAAAAACCATAAGTTATAAAAAATAAGAAGTGCTTACGCTAAAAATTAAAAAATTACAAATAGAAAAAAAGAAAACAAAAACTATTAAGTAAACCAAACTATTCCGAGTCAGAGCTCTCTTCAAACAATTGTTGGTCCAACAATAAATCACGAACTTCCGCTGGTAAATCTGCACGCCTGGTCTTTGGAGGCAAACGTAAACTCGCAATTAATGGGTCGGACGAAATTAGCTGCCTGTTCATTAGATCGGTGTTTGTGTCAACTCTTGATGTTTTTCTAGTAAACATTTCTCGGTAATTTCTTGTCTCTTTGTTTCTTGCTTCTTGAGCTTCTTCGGAGAAATTGCCAATCGGAAGAATGCAGGAAGAGAATATTTCTGATCCATGGTATAATATTTTATGCACCGTTACTGACATATTGTACCATGAATATTCAAATAAATAAAGCTTTATAGTATCTGCTGTATAGCGTTGAAAGGCGACAATATCAATGGCAAATCCACTGTTTATGGAAACAATTACTGTGCGAAACTTTTTAATTAAATCAATATTTATTCCTGTTATTTCTGCTGTTGTGTGTGCGTCTTTAAAAAATCTTCTGGCTGTGTTGCCATCATTGGTATTTCCAGCTTTTTGTTTCGGCATGTCGACAAGAATACCCATTTCATTCCTAAATTTTTCTTGGATTGCTTTTTTTCTTTGAACAACTTTGCCATTGTTTTCCTCGCCTGAAACATACCACTTTTTAATTTCCAACCGATATGAAATATGCAGTAAGCACTCCATAAATCGTATATAAGCATGCAAAGGTGATAGACACAAGGCAAGCATATTAGCATCTACCTTACGATTTGAAAGGGCATTTAAATTATTCATTGTTTTTGGTGTAGCACCACACAAATAGCATGTTTGCGATGAAGTGTAAACGGACAGAGCGTTGCATACTTTTCCGTCTACCATGCATAAAATGAAAGTCGCTTCAACTTTAAAATTGTACTCTTGCAACTCGACGCTAGTCGGTATCAATTTGGTTATCTGATCTTCAATTTTCTGCACTTCAGTTATTATCACCTCCCGAGTTTCTTTAGTAAATATAGACTTAATGGGTCGGCAGTATCGAGTCGATGACGGAGCGGGGTTTTGCCAAACAATTTGCTTTTCTCTACCAACAAAATAAAATAATTGAAGGGGAACCATTGCTATTGAAAATAGGCTCTCATCCGAGCAGTCTTCCTCCGTAAATTTTTGCTTGTACCGGTTCTGCTCTGTACCATCACACCCCCATTTGAAAATAATGCAAATTTTTTGTTTAAGACTCTGCAGAGATTTAAAGTTCTCACAGATTGCACTTATTAATCTTTTAACAGTGTGGTCAACCAAGGATTGCAAATTGATTTCAGCATATGTTTCACTCACTGAAATGTTATTTGGGTAACATAATGATTTCGAGCGCACCACAAGATCATAACAGGGATACAGTTTAGGACTGCAATGTTTTGTATGTTGCCGACTCGCACGATATTGCTCCGTTGACAAATTTGCGTCTATCATCATTGCCCGAGCTTGGTCAGCTAAGAGACGGTTACTTTCTGAAGCGCTTAGTCTAGCCCTCTTGATTGCTGTTCCTTTTGACGGAGATGCTACTGATAACTCTTTCACAATATTAGGCGAGTCTCTTTTTCCGGAAGTCCAAAGAAACCTTTCTGTTGTCATTACTATTTGCTCCCCAGATACTTTTGACATTAGTTCTTTACACTTTAGACGCTGTGTTCGTGCGGCACAATCTGAAAACTCTTTTTCTCGCCTTCCGCAATTGGATGATTTGGATGGTGCGACATCAAGAACTCTGCAGCAATTAGACTAGAACTTAGCCAACTAGCATTAAAAAAAAGCTTTCTTAGATAATTTTTCTGTTTGTTATGGTCCACATCTGCTCCCAAAATTGATAAGCAATGCTTTTCAACAGCTTCATTTTTTTCGCGTTTCACGTGATTTAACCAAATCGCAAAAAGCTCCTCACGCGATATTTTGACTCATGCTAAAAAAAGGCAAAAAATGGGCAGGATTTTATTTTTTATATCTATTTTAGGAACATGTATGAAGACACTAGTGACATTCCCATCGCGGAACACCGGAGAACTTGGAAGTTCTATTCTACGAAACACACAAAATTTTTCCCATTCGTCTTACCTTTTCTTTAAAAAAATAAATAAAATACTTGGGCGCAAATAAAAAGCTCGTACAAAGCAAATTTTTTTATTTAACTGTTGTACTTTAATACTAAAAAAATCGAAAGAAAAAAAAGCACGCACAATTTTAATTTTATCACTCAAAGTTTTGTGATCGATGCAAGATTTCAAATTTGTTTTTGCACGCTGTTCAATAGCACGACTTTGACACCTGTTATCGTGCCAACCACATTTTTTCGTTCTCTTTTGTGCTTATTTTCGTAACAATTGGTGTATTTTCTAATAAAAACAAGGTATTAACAATATTGAAGCACATTTTTTTTTCATTTCGTCCTGGCACTTGCACTTTGCAGTTCTGAATTTTTCTGAATGCATTAAGCAACTCCTCTTAATTGACCCTTGGAATTTCACTTGCTCCACAACCTGAAAAGACTGATGGGATGTATTCGGCCCTTTGTGGAAAAAGGTGATTTAGCACTTTTAGTTTTCGCCTGCACTATCCTATTTGCAGTGCCCGAGGAATTCCCGTCAGCATCGTCGCATATTTTCTTAAAATTATCTTGTTTGCTAGTTTTTATAGCAGTTTTTAGATTTTATAAAGCCTTCCTAAAAGGAGGGCACTTGTAACTTCCTGATATATGGTCAAGGTTATCCCTATTAACTGATTAACACAACACACGGTGTGGGTTGTTTTTACAGTCTTTGACAAAGAGGCCCTCTACTCCGCACTTTCTGCATTGCTTGGACCTGTCAATCATGCTGGGGAAGCTTCGGGGCATAAGACCGTACTCGAGGCACTTAAAGCTCTTTTGCATTTGCTATTTTGTCGTTTTTGACCTTCTTCTTAACTTCAACCCATTTACCCGTTTACTTAAAGGCAGAACAGCGGCTTCTGCACCTGCTTTCCTCCGAGTTGGCTCAGATGGGGTCTGAACGATGGTCTCCATTTGCGCTGCATCTGCAACTCTCCGTCTAAGCTTTATTGTTATTATTATTATTTTAACATGTTTAGCTATAGACTTAAATGAAAATGTTGAATTTATCTTCGTCAAATTTAGTGCACAAATTACATTAGCAAATAATGTATAGAAAAGTCTTTAAATCAGAAAATAACAACCACCTATCTCCCATACATATAATTCATTTGTGAAACATTACACCGGTCTACAGCATTTTTTCTCACGGGCTATACATACCTTTTTTTTATTGCTTTTATACCTCAAAATTAGAATAAGAATAAAAATTAGTTCTGAATTTGCTTTTATGTATAATAATTGGAAAAATTCATATCAATAAAAATACACAAAAATTTTACATATAAATTATTTATTAAAAGATACCGAACATTCATTTAGGATTCATTCTTACAATATACTCTAATTGTTTAAAAGTGAACAGTTTTACTTCTCCTGTCATTTTCCGTAGAAGTTTCTCTTATTAACCCCCAAATATAGTCCCTCATCATACTTTCAGTATACTGGCCTTGGTAACGTCTCTCAAATTCCATTATATCTTAATGGATGCGTTCTCCTTGTTTCCCAAATAAGCTCCCATATTATCTTTAAATTTAGCTAAATGAGAATGTAACATGTGCATCTTTAGATACATTATACATTCGATGATGAAGAAATTCGTAACCATGTCAGTGATCAGCACGTGATCAGCACCATGTCAGCCGTATGGTTTCCAAGGAAACCATGCACTACTGCCTTCAAACTGTTACAAGTTTTTTTCTCATTGCTAAGTAACTTCGAGAAAATATCGCAATCCATATTTTTTTTTATTTGATGGCCTATAAAGATTCCAAATTTTATTTTCGCCTCTGAAAGCTTCGGAAAAAAATTCTTCAAATATTAGAATGCTTGGGCCTTTACAAATTGTTTAACAAGACCCAATTTAATATGCAATGGCGGCATTAATATAGTTTTAGGATCGACAATTGCTTCCCAATTAATATTGCATTTTCCTACCTTGTAATCGGTACGTAGCGGCCAATGTTTTTGGTGGTAGTGAGCAGCATCATTCCTACCATGGCGGAATGATACAGGTGACATTTTTAGAACAGCGGTACATAAATGCCAAATTGATCTGTTTTCTGATTGACTGAATTTGTTTGGTAAACTATTGTCAAAACAATATATTGATGGCATTTTTATATTTGTTTACAATTTTCATACAAATTAATTGTGTATTATAAGCTAGGAAAATAATTATTTTATATTGTTGATAGGCAAATGTGTGTTATCTGCAAGAAGATTGGAAGGGGGAAAAGGTCATTTTATTCAAGTGCCGAAAGAGGATGCAGTGTGGTATTGAACTTAGGTTGAAGGACAGCCTGAAGCTGTTCCAAACTTATGTGGTGTTATTCATACAACTTTCTGCGCTGGAGGTAGTTTGGATGGTGTTCTAACATTTGATGGCTGAACAGTTTGCCATTTTACGAATCACTTTTAAATGCAAAACTACTTGCACTCAATCTTTAGTAATGACCTTTTGTTATTAGAGCGCGCAACAATGTATTTTTTTATCACTTTTTGCCAGCGTGCAAACTATTTAAAACTATTAAACAATATACTATTTTTCGTTTTTTGTTTTCATCAATGTTAAATAAATGTCAATTACCTATATATGCCTGAGCTTATTTTAACAAAAGCGAATTCATTCAATTCGCCTTGATTTTGACAAATATGTACCAAAAGCAAAAACAAAATTAACGTTGTTTTTTGTGTTGTCGTGGCGTCATCACCTTATAGATTCGCCTTGATCCCTACTATCCCACAGGCAAAGAAAACAGGAGTATTTAGTATACCTACACACCGAGCATATGTCGATGGCAGATGGCCCTCTCTTTCGAGGGCAACCGCGTGCGAAGACCGACATTATAAAATTGGGCGCGAAACCCAAAAATGGTCAAATCGCTATAATTGCTTAAAAAGCTAATGTTTTCGATTTGTAATCGTCCTTTCCCATATATATTTGCTTAAATAAACAAAATATAAAATAAAACCCATGCGCAAGAAACAAATTTTTTGTTGGTCGGTGTTATTTGAGCACAACATTGTTATTATTTTAACATATTTATGCAAAGACTTAAATGAAAATGTTTAAATTATGTTCATATGATTCGTGAAGAGGGTTTTAGTTTTTGTCGTAAGAATATTTTGGCTACACGCCGGTGTCTCATAAAAATAATATAGTAAAAAGTACGAACATAATTAAGTTAATAATACTATAATGAACTTACATTGGAGACTATCGTTACGTCCTTTACAAAATGTTGTTTCAATCCTTCCAGTAGCGTAAACATATTTACTTTGTTGCAGCAAGTCCTTCCTATTTGCATAATATTCCCATCGTAGTTTTGGCTTTTCATATTTATCATCATCATACAATGTTAATTGAGCAGCTTTACCATCACATTTTGAGTAAGGCGAAAAACGATCATGCACTGCGTTAGCATAATGAATGGTTTTCTCTAAGTAGGGGAACCTTTCTTCAAATTCCGCCAGTCCAATATGTAGTTTAATAACCCATGACCGAATTAAATCCAAATGCTTTTCTTCCGCAAACGAGCGTATATTTTCTGTAATATTTTCGTCAGAGCCTTCGGCAAATACTCGCATTTCAGGAGGCTCTCCCGGAAATAGGTGCTCCCAATCTTCGCTATCTTGAAAGTTCCAGCGTATCTCAGCAATCCTTTGATACTTTTGTTTATTCACATAATAGTTTTGATGGTCCCATACGCTATCAATAAGTACATAATTCTTACAATGGGATTCACAAATTGCGCCCGTTGAGGGCTCAATAAACCGCGCCTTTGGTGGCTCGATTACTTCATCGACTTCATCGTTAGTATCTGCCTCCTTTGGATTAGTACTCCAAGGAGCATTGTCGACAATTACAACCCAGGCATGAGAACGCCTGAAATGGCATCTATCCACGGCAAATAATTCCATTTCCTAATTTTTTTTATAAGCACAATTAAACAAAAACAAGAAAATTTGTATATGCATATGTACGAGTATATTCTCGTCCTCACCTCTAATTCAATGCGCCTTAATTCCTCGCGAACTCTCCTTTCGTCGTTTTCTTTTACTCGCATCACTTCTGCTGAGTTGTCTTCTAAGTGGCTTTCTAAATCAGGCATTGTCCGTAATTTATATTTTTGACCCAATAAATTCTTTGAGATCTCTTCTTCTTCACTGTTTATCTCTTCGATATTATGTGGAAAGGGTACATTTCGTTGATCATTTAAAACTGTCTCAGCTCGCGCCACTCCAGACACCACCAAAGCTGGGTATCCTGCACCAATTAGCATGCTACAGAGTACAGTAGCCATTTCAAAACTATTTCCTCTACGCCTCCGAAGAACACTTGCTGGCGAAATTAAACGAGTTGGCTGTAATATAATGGAACAATTATAATGATTATTTGCATGTTTGCATACTCGTGTATTAAGAATTCTAATCATATTAGATGGCTAAAATTTAAAAATAGTGATAGATCCGACAATGTTTTTAGACTTCGGTTTACGAGTACAGATTTTTATAAAAATTAAGCACAATCGTAAGTACATATCTATGTAGATTAAGATTCTTGCCATCAGTTATTTGACTGATAGTTTTAAGTTAACCTTTCGTTGTACTAGAATTAAGCTTAAATGTTGTTACTGCTATCCTACATAGGTATACTAAAACACTTATTCTAACATATGCATATATTAAAAACAAAAATGTTAACTTAAAAAATGTATTAATTAATTAAACTGCATGTTATTTTTAAAGTTTATCTTAAAAATAACATGCAGTTTAATTAATTAATGTATTGTGCAGCGTGTTCTTAAACAAGATTCCATTATATTAAGCACTTCATTAAATTATATTAAGTATTTCATTAAAACCACGAATAGTCAAAAAAGTAGTTTTGTCAATATCGAAGGGTAATGTGATATACCATGTCGGACAAGGTGATATACTTTTCTACATTGCCCATAACCTCTCTTTTAAGAATAATGTCTTATAAATATTTAAATTAATAGGAAATGTTATGAAAATTGCTAGTAATTTAATTTACTAAACACAAGAAGAAGTTAATTATTTTAATAGAATACCCCAAAAATAGCACAAGCAAAATAAATAAAAAAGAGTACAAAAATTTCAAAAAAAACTATACGAGTTTATTCATAGTTACAAAGCTATTCGCAAGACTCGCAAACGAATATCGCTTGGCGTTTAGGTTATCTGTTGCAAAACGAGATCACAGTATTATTGATGGGTGGAGTTTCGGCCCAACAATCCTTATCTGAATTGGGCAGAAACAAATTTTCTCCGACTTGCTTAATGAACTTTCCCTAGCTTGTGTTACCCGCTGTACCTTCCTCTTTTTCCTCGATTTTTGTGTCTCTTTCAGGCTTTGTTCTTTATACCCTTTTCTTAATTATTAATGATTTCCTCGAAAGATGCTTTGTATGGTTATAAGCTTTTACCAAAGTTCTATGACATCGACTCGTACCACTTTCCGTTATTGTTCTGCTATGAACCTTTATATTCATCATTGAAGGAGGTTTTGAGAGGCCAATGCAATACAATATTTTGGGTATGACTGTAGAGTTGGGTTCTCCCTTGACGAATTTGTAAACCCCAAAAAGAAATGAAACCACATTGAAAAAATTGGAATTTGTATCCATTCAGGAGCCTGCTTCATCAAATGCGCTTAAAAATCGGTGTAGTATATCATCGATAGCTTTATCACTACGTGAAGCTCTTGGCGTCGTTGCAAATAAAATACCATACGTGTTTTATGCCAATATTATTCCAATCTTCTTACCTCTAACAGCTCTCTGGCTTTTTCATATTTTCCACGTTCTACTTACGAATTTCGCCTGACCTATGGGTATAATTTATGTTGTCAATTAATTTTTTTTACAGAACAGGTTTTTTTGTTTTATATGGTATTCTGTATGTTTAATGTGTTATACCATATGACTATATCACATTAATCCATCTCGAGTTTTTTAACTAAAATTTTTTTCTATTTAAATAATTTACCCAATATGAAAAACTTACTTGAATTATTATTAATTATATTCACGAAAATTCAAAATAAATGCTAGAAGTTCAAAATCTATGAAAACTTTGGACTAATAAGGCTTTTGCACACTGAAAACGAGCTAAGCTTTCAGTGGTATTTGTAAAAGAGTTCATGCAAAACCATGCTTGTATGTATATCACTTTACCCACCCATATCACAATGGGTATTGTTGGGGTTGGGGTCAACTTACGATACATGTGTATGCGTATGTAGTTTAATTTATGGCATATCGCGGTTTAAGGGGCAATGTGTTGGTATCAACCGATTTGTACCAAACTGACAAATTAGCATTTGTAGCAGCGGTAATTTTAAATCCCCACAAAAAAAAAATATTTGGTTATATTTGGTTTATTATTGACGAATGAAATAAAGTTATCAAGTGGCTGGGGAATTAATTTGATACATTTTTAACCAAATGTACAAAACGTGTAATTTCAGCCGTGCGCCCATTTGGGACATCCGTTCGGCTTTTCGGAGTTGCCCGTTGCCGTTCGGAGTTGCCGTTCATCACAGCAGCCTCTCGCCGACAATGCTGAGTTAGTTCAAAAGCTAAACTCGGAGACCGCGCACGCGATTGTACTATATGTATCTATATTGTAATTGCAATTGTATGGGAAATTAAAGAATTAAATTAAATTGTTAGTAAATTCGAAACTCCCAAGTTTAAAATTAGTTGGAAAGTTAGCAAAAAGTGGTGAGTGCAAAAAGCGACCAAGCAAACTATTTAATGGTCCTTCTCAGCAAACCTTGGCACATGCCCTATTGGGAAATATAATTAAAAATATAATAACTCGTTCGTTTGCAACAAAAAGAATGTGTGAACAAAAACAAAAGAGTGTGCAAGAGTGCTACGAAAAAAAAAAACATAAATTCATTCTTCACATCAGCATAGTCACATTCCCACGATAGGGAATCGTTGCTGCTTATTTCGTTCAAAGTATAGTATGTTGTAGTAGAAGCTTTCCAGTAAAGTAGCTGCAGGTGTTCGGCCAGACGCTGTGTCAGCATAAACGGATTACCCTGATGTGTGGGAACCGTTTTGTCTGCTGAATGGCTACACTGCTTAGCTACTTGGCATAGCGGGTGATAACTTATACACATTTACTCAAATTTCATTACTTGTGCCGCCTCGTGTTTGCTAACGGCGATCTTAGGCGGGAAGACGTGGTCTCTCTGGGAATAACGGCGATGTCTACGTGGCGATGCTGACTTTTGTTATATACAGCGTCGACTTGTGTCCGCTAATGGCGATCTTAGGCGTAATGACGTGGTCTCTCTGGGAATAACGGCGATGTCTACGTGGCGATGCTGACTTTTGTTATGTACAGCGTCGACTTCTGTCCGCTAATGGCGATCTTAGGCGTAATGACGTGGTCTCTCTGGGAATAACGGCGACGTCTACGTGGCGATGCTGACTTTTGTTATGTACAGCGTCGACTTGTGCTCTCTAACGGCGATCTTAGGCGTGATGACGTCGTCTGTCTGGGAATAACGGCGATGTCTGCGTGGCGATGCTGACTTTCGCTTGGTACAGTGTCGCCTCGTGTTTGCTAAAGGCGATCCTACCGAGGCAGAGGATTACTTGGTTTTACTGTGGTCGTTGATCGGCCTACCACCGACTGCACCACGTATACTGTACTAGGCTGTGGCCGCTGGCAGAAACTGACTACCGACTGCACCACGTATACCGCTAATCTGTGGCCGCTGGCAGGCTGACTACCGGCTGCACCCCGGATACAATGTTAGACTATGGTCGCTGGTAGAGAACTGACTACCGGGTGCACCACGTATACAATGTTAGACTATGGTCACTGGCAGAGAACTGACTACCGACTGCACCACGTATACAATGTTAGACTATGGTCACTGGCTGAGAACTGACTACCGGCTGCACCACGTATACAATGTTAGACTATGGTCGCTGGCAGAGAGCTGACTACCGCCTGCACCACGTATACAATGTTAGACCATGGTCGCTGGCAGAGAACTGACTACCGACTGCACCAAGTCTACTATACCAATACACTACTATACTGCGATACTAGCGGGGGGTTTCACCACACTCGCCTTTCTACTGCACTCCGTCTTGTTAAGCCGTCGCCGTGACATCGGACTCGGAGCTGTACTCACGCAAGAAATCGACGGGAGCGAGAGAATAATCGCGTATGCCAGCCGTCACCTCAGCAAGCCAGACCGAAACTATTCCCCCACCGAAAAGGAGTGCCTCGATATAATCTGGGCCCATACTAGCGAGGATACCACTTTACGGTCATCACGGACCACTTGTCGCTCAAATGGCTGAATTCCATCAATAGCCCCTCAGGTCGTATCGCACGGTGGGCCCTAGAACTCCAGCAATACAAATTCACCGTTCAATACAGGAAGGGAAAGTATAATGTCATCGCGGATGCGCTCTCCCGACAGCCGGTAGAACTGGCGCGCCTACAATGCACGCCCGAAAACACCCCCCAGCCAACATGCAAGTGGATAGATAAGCGTAAAGACGAAATAAAGAAGCACGCCGACAAATTCCCCGACTACGTCATCGAAAATGGCCAACTATACCGCCACATCTAAGCACAACCGGGCGATGAAGACTGTACACATTGTAAGCTCTGTGTCCCTCTGTGTAGTTGACAAAAATACAAGCCAGGCCAACAGGGACCCACGGGGACCATGCTAACACATATAGCAGAGGAGCCATGGGCAATGCTATGCGCGGACTTTGTCGGTCCACTACCGAGATCAAAACATGGGAACACCACATTGCTAGTTTTCTTCGTACGTTTTTCTAAGTGGTGCGAGCTGATACCGATGCGAAAGGTAAGCACCGAGAAATAACACTAGCTATCAACCACGTTTGCCTTAAACATTTTACGATGAAAAGACACCCGGGACCTCGCAAGTAGTTCAGTCACCAATTGAGAAAGCAACGCGCTTAAAAGACCTCTTCGTCCTAGTCCGCCGTAATATGACACGTGCCGCAAATGACCAAGCGCGACATTACAACCTTCGAAGGCGCACCTGGAAACCTCGAGTGGGAGACCTCGTACTCTCCAAGACGCACCAATTGTCCAAGGCCACGGAAAACTTCGCTGCCAAACTCGGCCCTAAATTTGATGGACCATGGCGTATAACGAAATTTATATCGCCGGTAATAGTAATCCTCGAACGGATGGACGGAAGGCAAACCAAGAACGCCAACATTAATGAACTGAAGATCTACCATAGCCAATTGCAAGAACATGCGATGTATATAAGCTAAAAAAAAAACCAAAAATCATATAAATAGAACAACGCAAGGAGGTATCGACCATTGACAGTCAAACTGTCCTGGCGAGCAGACCACACACGGAAGCAAAAAAAGGGGAGAGAATTTTTTGGAACATAAGTAATGTCAACCCCAGGAACGAAAATCATCGGACCAGCCGCACAGATGCGTCGCCGCAAAAGCCGCGGCCCAGCCATCCGCCCAGTACCCCAGTGGGTACCGAAGCCAACGACGGCAAAGTTTTCACGGATGCTGGCCGGTCCGCCAGGGAATAGGGCCGAAGAGCAGCAGCAGTGCACCCAATAGCGGAACTCCGGGCGACAACGACGACCACCGAGGCACCCACGGTGCGCAGCAAATTCCCCACATAATCGCAAGTAACAGCAGAAGTGGTCAATACGAGAAGATATCGGACACGGAAGGGACAAACCCCGGCGCCACCGATGCGATCGACAACCTTTATGCTAACCGCAGAGCCGGGCCGGAGAACTACGGCGAAGCACCCCTCGAGGCTGCCAGAGACACTATTGACGACATGCCGCGCATAGTGGATGATATTCTGCTATTGCTGCCATCCGATGAGGAGTGCCAGGGGGACTCCCTAGAAGTCACCTCTAGGCTACAAACGACTCCCCGGGTAGTCTTACATAGGCTAGAAATGACTCCCCGGATAGTCCCACCCACACCAACGGTGGCCGTCGAAGAACCCACGGCTTACTCCCGGGTATCAAGGGGAACACGGATGAAGACCTGCGGAACAAAGTGCAGCGTCCATTGGCCCAGAGGGGACCCCGGCAACGCATCTCCTCCCGGTTCATCATGGAGAACACCATGCTCCAGATTCGAATAAACGGGTCGGGCCGCGTCCGCATTTTGCCCCGGAAGAAGGAAGGAGGTGCGACGATGCAATAAATCCGTCTCGCACATAACGTTCATAGCCTTAAGAGAAATGAAATAAGTTTACGTTGCTATTCGCCTAGACATAAGAAAACATACAATTAACATGAATTAGTATTTAATTTTGGGTTTACTAGATGTAAGCATACTAGATAGATAATACAACTAGCTTATAACAACCCAACCATACCAAACGTATGGTTCGAGCCCAAGGTAGAACAGCGGATCGTTAATTATGGTCAGATGGCACGCAAAGCGCACAGCAGTGCTAATGCAAGGAAGAACAGCTGATCGCTAACTGCGGGCA